>JAASLG010000032.1:0-66065 GCA_013365235.1 Cercospora sesami
CCAATCCAAAATATACGTAGATGATAATTGCCGAATGAGACTTGTATGATGTGGATACTCGCTAACCCCGCTATGTCCGTCCCACCTCACATTGACGGCATCTTCCAATGCCACATACCACATGCCACATGCCACCTACCAGACATCGCGGATTATAAGTACTAATCCTCGCAACTCACCTGCCTCAGGAATCAACATTGACGCCCACACGAAGCTGGCAAAGTGACAACAATGACCGACCAAACGAAATACACGCAAAAGCTCAAAGGCGCAAGAGTCCTCGTCATTGGAGGCTCATCAGGTAAGGCTTTCCTTTCCTGCTTATTCAAATACCAAGCTTTCCTACTGACCTCGATACTAGGCATTGGCTACGCCGTCGCCGAAGCTTCAATCGAAAATGGCTGCACTGTGATCATCTCCTCTTCCAATCCCGATCGCGTTCAGAAAGCTGTTCAGAAAATCCAAGCTGCCTATCCTTCTGCCAAAGATCGCATCTCGGGCCATGCGTGTAACCTCGGCGACGAAGCGACCCTTGAAAGCAATATTAAACAGCTATTTGAGAAGACTGGAAAAGGTATCGATCATGTTGTGAGTACGGCTGGGGATAGTTTGGCGATGATTAAGCTGGAGGATCTTGATATTGAAAAGATCAAGAAGGCTGGTGAGTTACATTTCCAAAATGAACCTCACTTTCATCCCTGGACAGACACTGACTGATAACTTCTCGATTACTAGGCCTCGTTCGCTTCTTCGCTCCCCTCTTCATTGGCAAAATCGCCCCAGCATACATGAACTCTGGCCCCTCTTCTAGCATCATCTTAACGACCGGCGCCGTCTCCGAACGTCCCATTCCCAACTGGGCTCTTGTCAACTCCTACGCAACAGGTCTGCAAGGTATGACGCGAGGTATGGCATTGGATTTGGCTCCGTTGAGAGTGAACATTGTGAGCCCGGGGCCAGTGGATACGGAACTCTGGGCGGGGCTGGGAGAGGAACAGAAGCAGAAGATGTTTGCGGAGACGGTGAAGAAGCTGCCGACGGGGAAGGTGGGGAGGGTGGAGGATGTGGCGGAGAGTTTTGTGTATTTGATGAGGGATTGGAATGTTACGGGGGCGATGGTTAGTACGAGTGGTGGGTCGTTGTTGGTTGGGTAGAGATTAGCGGACTGAGATTTGGGAGGTTTGGTATGGTGGAGAGAGGAAAGCGGATATTCATGTGAGTGTCGTTCTTGCACCCCGGTCGAGATAGCGTTGACTTCTGCCACTGCATGGGTGCCCGTGTCGCTCTCCAGATTCATTAAAGCATCTCTCTTTTCGCGTTTTGCTCTTCCTCTTCCTCACGCGTTGTAAACACATTCAGCTTACAGCATGGCATCCAACATCAACAAGCTTTCGAAGATCAAGGCTTTGGAAGACGAGATCAGGAAACTACGCGCAGAAAATGCAAGACTCAGAGCCGCTCAACAAGCCACACGCGGAGAGGAACGACCTGTCGTCGATATATTGTCCTTGTCAGCGGAGCTTCTCGACACGATATTTGCACAGTTTCCCAATGACCAGTCAACTATTGGCGCCTGTCGCCTAGTTTGTCAGCGGGTCAAAGATTTGAGCTCACCCTATCTTATCACATCCGTTATCTTCTCACGCCGATTGAGCGCGGTCCGCAAGCTATATGATGTTTTGGAGCACGAATACTTCCGCAAATATGTCACGACGCTGATCTAGGATGCAAGCACATGGGACGAACGGTTTCTACTTCATTTGGTTGATTACTACGGCCGTGCCGTGAACTCCGGGCGCTCCTTCAACGATGACGGAGCTGACAAAGAGCGGCGCGACTGGGACTCATTATGGGCCCGGATATAAAAATACTGCATGGGCAAGACGGATCGAGACGCGGCACCTTTTGGAGACAGGCCACAGGCTGGCTGGTACGACGCAGCTGTCCGTGACTCTCATGCTCTTGGTCACCATCAGTACATACGTTTCAACGTCGCTCAAAGGGCACTGGATGATCGTATGGTGCCGCTCGATGCACTGAAACAGTGCCTCTTTCGACTACCGAAGCTGAGAAATGTTCAATACACAGACTATCACTGCTTTGCCAAGTCTTATGATCGGGATCACGACGAGTTCTGCCAAAGGACCTTGGGAAATGCGGCACCTCCGCGACATTTGGCAGAATCAGGTCCTGAAGATGAGCATTTCCCTCCGTGCCATGATCTCCCGATGTTGCTGACACAAATCTCGCTATGGAATCCTGGGAAGATTGAATCATTCTCAATTGGTCAGAATCCTTTCGGATGCCCTTTGGGCACGCCTGCTCCGATTCGGGAATGCGATTCCTCACAATCGATCTCCCATCGAGATCGTAGTTGGCTTGCCTGCACAAATATACGTGACGACGATGGCAACACACTATTTGAGAATGCATTACTCAAGTCATTACATGAGCTACGACTTCCGCAGAGACTGAGTATTGAAGCTTCGGAAGACCTTGAGGACATCAAGAAACGAATGTTGGACTCAGGGATGTTGAGGCTGCTTGGACTCTGCGCGTGGAGTCTCGTCAAGCTGACACTCACTGCAGAAGACATCATTGAGTGGCATAGTAATGATGAATCATCTCATTGGCAGGCAATCAATGGCGGCGAATGTGTACTGGAGCAAGTCCTGTATCCGGTGACCTTCAAAAAGCTAGCTTATCTTGATCTACGCGGCTGGGTGCTGAATGTGGTGCAGTTCTACAAATTTTTGGAGCGTCATAAGAGAACATTGAAACAGATACGCCTGGTAGGCAATCTTGTGGAGCTCGAAGGGGCAGACGCAGAGAAAAGGCTGGCCAAATGGGCAGGTTCAAATCTTGTCTTGGCTGGTGTAGCAATTGACAACTTTCCAGCAGACTACCTACAGCCAGCCGAAGGTGATGGGTCTTACCCAAATGTGTCTGGAATTCCGCCACACTATACAGAATTGGAAAAGGCAGATTTCGAAGATGCGTGGCTGGCTGGAAGGGAAAACATTCTGAGCAAAATTATCGTCAAAGCCAGACCTTATCAGGAAAGAGATGAGCAGAGACAACTGACCTGGAGGAATGCTGAGATATGGGCAGTCTGACTGGCGGTCAACCCATCCAATGGACTGTTGCAACATTCTGTGTGAGCGCATCATTCGAAACACTTGCGCAAGTGAAGCTCGTCGCATATCGAAATGGAACACACCTGCTGCTGCGGCAGACTAAACTTGCTCATCTGGTGTTGCTGGAGGAACCGCTATCTAGGAACATCTCAAGGAAGCTGCATCTAACGTACCGACTCGTCGCCCTTTGCCACGACTTTCAGGAAGTTTGGAGACAAGGAGCTTCGGCAACTTTTTTGAAACCGACTGGTAACACCATCAGCCGCAGTCTTGCGATGACGCGCCTCCGCCACCTTGATGATGCTGTGCGACACACCCGCAGCATCCTGTGAACGCCCGTTGAGTCTCCTCATTGGCTCAGGCCTCTACTGAGGACTTGGTCTCTAGGTCTTCCTGCCGTAACGCCGCAGCTGAGTATACACAGCCTCACCAGTATTTGCTGGACATTCACGCCGAAAGATACACCTCTATGTCAACCGCGCTGTACGATCAAGTGGTCATATCATATCGCCGTAGCTCGCCGGTATTGTTCCCTTAGCAAAAAAATCATTTTTTCAGGATCCTCTAGTCAAATCGAAGCCGCCATCGGCAATGAGCAGTGGCAATACACAACATGACAGTCGAAACATCGATGACAAAGCAGAGAAAGCATCAATGACTGTGGACAGTGTCGATCCAGTCACAAAAGACTCTTCACAGTCAGCCCTTACAACCGACGAGACTGAAGTGGGATCGAAACACGTATCGGCAGTCTTCCAAGAGTTATCTGAGCCTCGACTTCTCATAGATCCGGAGCCTGAGCAGTCACAGCACTCTCCCGAATGGACTGAGTCGAGTAGCTTACAGCCAAAGACAACAATATGCAACATTCAACCTGCACACAGGTGGACGGACAATCTGGAGAGCGCAATCTTGTCTGTCGCAGTGGCTTTAATTGCCGTTTATTTCCTGGTGTTTGCTGGGCTTGCGGTCAAGAACGACGGAGTTGAGATTGAGGAAGGCTCTCAGACTGAATGGCTGCTACAGGCTGCGGGTTATGTAAGTTGTGCTTGCCTTCTCCTGTAGATACAAGCTCATGGCCACTCGAGGGACCCTCGGTATTTCCCATCCTATTTGCTGCCGTATTCGGTCAGCTTATGACCGCGATCGCTTCCTGGAAATTGGAAAAGACCATCACAGTTGGGCTTATAGAACAAATTCTGGCTAGTCGCTCACTTGGCTCCGCGTTCTTCTCCTTACTGAGTCTCCGCATATTCTCGCTCTGGACTCCGATCATTCTATTGCTATGGTGTCTCTCGCCCCTTGGAGGTCAATCAGCGCTTCGTGTTGTGTCCTCTGAAGCAGACAATGCCGAATCAATGTCTGACGTCTATTATCTAAACCTACACAACGGCACTTCACTGCTGGAATCCTTGAGTGATGGAGACGAGAGAGCGATTAACACAGTCTTCGCTGCAGCTCTAGCTAGCACGAACAGTTCAAAACGGGGACCACAGGACGTTTTCGGCAATATTCACATTCCGATGCTAGAGGCTGAAACACACGAAGCTGGAGCAGATGGCTGGCTGGATGTGGCAAAGAATACTGCATCAACGAATATCGCACTGCTGGGCTTACCACATATAGGTGCTACTGCTCAAGCTAACTCGTCGTTCACGCTCGAAACGTCATATTTCATGCTCGACTGCGACGTGCATCTAGCGGACGGCGAATTCCCATTGAGGCTTAATGAATCAAAAGTGTATCAAGCACAGCATTTGCCTGGATCACGATACGCGCCATCTCAAGCGTTGTACAATAACCCGAACTCCGTCTACGGTTCAGTTCTGCGAGACCTCACAGCTGAACATGAATGGAACGATACCTTGCCCCGTCGAATCGGCTTCCAATCTAGGACTTGCCCGACCATATCGACGGACACTAGAGCCTGGTGCAACATCACGACGACCTATATAGAAGCTCGCACGGTGTGCGATGGAGGTCCACGAGATTGCATGGTAACTGCTATTCGTAAGCTTCCAAAGCAGCCGTGTCCACTAACCGCAACTGCGCTGGACGAAATCAATAAATTCAAGTGCAGGGACGGCGTCTATGGAGTCAAGGGCAGGTATACCGCGGCCACGTTCTTCGCCCATTTCATGAATGTAATGCCATCACGATACGGCGAATACACACCGATCGAGCAATACTTTCTGACTCCAGAGCTTCCCTTTGTGGCTTGGCGCAATTCCACTCCAATCGGCTCGATTGGCAATACTCTCTTTGCACAACGATTCTCTCAACTGCTCAATACGTACTGGCTAAGCAGTTTTGCTCCGTATGCGATTGCTGGCAACTTTACCTATCCTATCATGGGCACAAAGTACAGCAGTGAGCCAATTGCGGACGCAACGCCGGCTTACGGGATCCGAGCGACCCAAGCTACTGTACGAGAACAGCGAACTGTGGTGCGCTGCCACACACCATGGCTTGCCGTACTGGTCATTATCTCGGTACTGCTCATAGGCGCAGGACTTACTACTGCAGCGCTTGGTATTCTCAGAAACGGTCCGATGGTGCTTGATGATTTCGCTAGTTCGTTACGCAACAACCCGTACGCACTGCTGCAGCAAACGAGCTCGATGGAAGATGGCGTTGATGTTGCAAGACGGTCTCAACACATCAAGGTGCAGCTCGGTGATGTCAAGCCTGAAGAAGAGGTTGGCTATATTGCAGTTGCCAGACCGGGTCCTGATCAACTTGTTGCACAAATCCGAAGGAATAGAATGTACGCTTGAATATGCTTGCTCTGTTGATTTGTGCTTCACTTCGGTTCTGTTTGCGCACATTACATTGCACGAGTATGCGGCACTGCTGCTTGTCGCCCTCTATTCCTCTCATAATCGAATGCGACCGCGTATACGTGCTGTGGTTGTGCTGAAAAGTCGCGCGCCCCTCATAAGTGCATCTCAACGCTTGTTCCGATGGATGGCTTGGATTGTGGTTCTCGATCACATGTCGCTGTTTAATGTTTGTGCTTCACATGTTCATGTTCATGTTCAAGGTCGTTCTGTGAATGCTGAAGTGAGTATCAGGGTCCTCTTGGCGTGTGATGAAAGGAAAGCACGATCCCTGCAAGTGAACGCGGGGAGGTTGTGCACTGGGCACGCGATATAAAAGTTTAGAGGAACAGCTGTCCTGCACCGCCGACACCGACTCCACCCCTCACACGACACCTCACACGACATCACACACCACCTCCATCGACTTGACAGACCGCCATTGGATACTGTCGTTGCCTTCTTACCTCCACGTCCAACCTCACCGCCGAATCCTCGACTCCCCATCTCGTTCCTCGAATCGCTACGCATCATGTCTGGCCTGCAAGAGGGAAAAGTCAAGAGCGTGCTCTCCGGCGACACGATTGTAGTGCGGAACAACCGAGGCCAAGAGAAAACCATCAGCCTCGCCTTCATCAATGCACCACGCCTGCAATCCGACGAGAAATGCAGCTTCGAATCACGCGACTTTCTTCGAAAGCTTCTTGTGGGCAAAGTGATCCGCTTCTCGGTGCTCTACTCCATCCCACAAAAGACGGGTGGTGCATCGCGCGAGTACGCAGTTGTCAACCTACAAACCGGAGAGCAATTGCCTGATCTCGTCGTGAGAGAAGGGTGGGCATCGGTACGTGACGATGCAGACCGCAAAGCTGAATCACCCGGAGCTGCCGAGCTGCTGCAAAAGTTGGAGGCGTCTCAGATGCATGCGAAATCGGAAGACAAGGGCATTTGGAATACATCGAAGCCAAAGGTGGAGAATGCTCGTGATCTGCCTGATGCGAAGCAATTTGCAGAGGACCACAAAGGCCAAGCCATCGACAGTATCGTGGAGAGAGTCCTCAGTGGAGATCGTTTGATCTGCAGACTCTTGCTCTCGCCAACGCAGCACGTTCAGACTACGATCTTGATTGCTGGCCTGCGTTCACCTACGACTGCTCGAACAAACCCTTCAAATGGCCAAACACAGCCTGCTGAGCCATATGGTAACGAAGCGCAGCAATTCGTGGAGAACAGACTGCTGCAGCGGGAGGTCAAAGTGAGGGTACTTGGTGTGTCACCAAATAACCTGCTTGTTGGAGAAGTGCTGCACGCAGTTGGAAATATCGGCGAATTCTTACTCAAAGCCGGCCTTGCGCGATGCGTCGATCACCACTCTACATGGCTTGGCGCAGAAATGGGCAAGCTACGACAAGCAGAGCGCGCAGCGAAAGAGCAACAGCTTGGTCTGTTCCAGGGTGCTACGACAACGAAGAAGGCTGGCAGTGAGCAGGAGGCTGTTGTGAGCAGGGTCTTCTCGGCAGACACACTCTTCATTCGCAACAAGGCTGGGCAAGAAAAGCGCATCAACCTGAGTTCTGTGCGCCAGCCAAAGCCGTCAGACCCAAAGCAGTCGCCATTCCAAGCAGAAGCTAAGGAATTCCTACGCAAGAAGCTCATTGGCAAGCACGTCAAGGTCGTCATTGATGGCAAGAGACCCGCCACGGACGGATACGATGAGCGTGAGATGGCCACTGTCACACAAGGCGGCAAGAACGTCGCTCTCCTGCTGGCTGAGAACGGATACGCTTCAGTCATTCGCCACCGAATGGACGATGCTGACCGCAGCCCTATCTACGATGAGCTGCTTGCTGCAGAAGAGGCTGCTCAAGCTGAGCAGAAGGGAATGTGGGCACCAAAGCCACAAAAGCAGATCAACTACGTCGACTACAGCGAATCTCTTGAGAAGGCCAAGCGTCAGTTGACGATGTTGTCGAACAAGAAGAAGGTACCATGCATTGTCGACTTTGTCAAGTCCGGCAGCAGATTTACCGTCCTTGTGCCGCGCGAGAATGCTAAGCTTACGTTCGTGCTCGGCGGTATTCGTGCACCTCGTAGCGCTCGTGGACCCCAGGACACCGCCGAGCCATTCGGCCAGGAAGCGCATGACTTTGCTGTGAAGCGATGCATGCAGCGTGATGCTGAGATCGATGTGCACGACACTGACAAGCAAGGAGGCTTCATTGGCGATCTGTACATCAACCGTGAGAACTTCGCAAAGGTGCTCGTCGAGGAGGGTCTCGCATCAGTGCACGCTTACAGCGCAGAGAAGTCTGGCAATGCGAATGAACTTTTCGGCGCCGAACAGAAGGCGAAAGAAGCACGTCGTGGACTTTGGCAAGACTGGGACCCTTCGCAAGAGGCGACTGAGAACGGCGACGATTACGTGCAGGCCAATGGTGGAGCAAACGGCGCTTCCAACGGCGATGCACCTGCTCCTAAGCGTAACACCGAATACAAGGATGTCACTGTCACCTACGTCGATCCCGAGAGCGCGCGGCTGAAGGTCCAGCTGCTCGGATCTGGGCAAGCAAATCTGCAATCGCTCATGAAGGAATTCGCGTCTTTCCATATCTCGCCCGGTAACAGCCAACCACTCAAGGATGCTCCAAAGGCTGGTGACATCGTCTCCGCCAAGTTCAGCGCCGACGGTGTATGGTACCGCGCCCGCATTCGACGCAACGACCGCGAGAAGAAGACTGCGGAAGTTGTTTACATCGACTACGGCAACAGCGAGACTCAGCCCTGGTCTGCGCTCCGACCTCTTGACCAGGCTAAGTTCGGTCCACAGCGTCTGAAGGGCCAGGCCGTTGATGCCGCTCTCTCCTTTGTGCAATTCAACAACGCGCCAGAGTACCTCAAGGAAGCCGTGAACATGCTTGACGAAATTACCGTGGGTCGTGAATTAGTCGCCAACATCGACTTCAACGATACCAAGGATAACTTGCTCTGGGTTACCCTCATGGACACGAAGGCGCCAAACCCGCTCGAGACGATCAACGCCGATGTCGTGACCGAGGGTCTGGCCATGGTGCCCAAGAAGCTTCGCCCATTCGAGCGCGCTGCTCCTGAGGTCCTGGCTGATCTGAAGAAGCGTGAGCAGGAGGCCAAGGATGAGCGTAGGGGTATGTGGGAGTATGGCGATCTTACTGAGGACTAGAGGGGCTGCATCGTCATCGCTTGATCAAAAAATGCATATTTGGGTAAGCCTGGGTTGAGGCTACGACTTGCATTGCATCTGTAGATATGCAAAAGTTGAAATGAAAGGCATTTGCATGTGCCAGAGCCTGTAGGGCTTTTGGAGCCTCAAGCAGACAATGTATCTGTTCACTCTTTTTATCCTCTGGGTTGCGAGAGTGTAGTTCCCATGACTCGAGACAACGACAATTGTTCGTGCCGCCCTGTTGCTGATTGTTTCTGATTGAGCTCCGAAAGGAAATTCGAACACCTATCTCACGAGCTTAGCATTCAGATATCATCAATGCAAGTTCATAACTTAATCAGCAACTTGACAACAGGCCGAGTTCTCGGCGCCGAAGTCGTCGGTCACCTGTGATTGGCTGGCTCCTGGAAGGTGCTCCCCTGCTCCATCTCTGCCGAGTGATCTGAGTGAAACTGTTCAACACCGTCACCGCAATGCCGTGTACGACCATATCCCGAGTCGATGAGTGCCACCACTACGAAGAAAATCCGGGCATGTATTGCATGCCATGCGCGTAAAGTGAGCTGCAACGCGAGCACTTCCGGCATTCCCTGCTCGAGATGTAGCAATCGAGGTCAAGCATCATCATGTCGACTGATCGAGCGGCCAGTCAGAAGACGTGCGCAGCGTCCCTCGGCGGCGACATCCAATACAGGACGGCAATCAGGTGTCTCGACTATTGAGCCCGAGGCCGCTCCGGCGCCGACTACGAATGGCCTCTATCCACAATGCTTGCCAGCTCCGCCCCAGTCGTCGCTCTCAAGCGCAGACGACTGCCGCGGCGCCGAGCATGCGCCAGCGATAGTTCCAGAAGATGAGGCCCAGTTGAGAGTCTGTCTGGAAATGTCTGGCCGATCGCCGGTTGATGTAGCCACTTCTGAACCATCCTCACATGACACACGTGGAAGAGAAGTCATTGAGTATCACGACGGCACGAATCCGATGTCGATCTTGAGTGCAGCTCTCGGGGTACAGAAGACACGAAGACGGGTCCGGATCATTGTGCAAGACGCAGATAGCCTACAGGATCCATCACCCGACGTCGCTGGACTGGATCGTTTGGATGCGGAGTACCTTTCACGTAGAGGCGCCTTCGACTTTCCTCCAGTAGACACACTGTAAGCCCTGCCGTTACCCCGGAACGTGAGTATGATGCCATGAAAATACTAATGGCCGGAGGAAATAGTGATGCGCTCCTGCAAATCTATTTCGAGCGCGTGCATCCAAACGCTCCGATTCTGCAACGAGCTCAATTCATTTCAGAATACGAGCAGCGCACATTTTCGCCCTTCCTGCTGCAGTCGATGCTCGCAAATGTCGTACCGTACGCCTCTGAGGTGCTGATTCAAGACGCCGGCTACTCAGACCGAGCTACGGCTCAGCGTTCGTTCTTCCTCAAGGCCAAGCGTCTGTACGATTTCGGCTACGAAAAGAGTCAGCTGCGCCTTCTCCAGGGTTGCATCATGCTATCATCTTTGTCATTCTCATATTCTGTAGAATACGACTTTCATTTCTGGTTTAACAATGCTGTTAGAATTGCTACCCAGATGGGTCTGCACCGAGACTCCACGATAGAAGTCACGCCCAACCTCGAGAGGACGCTATTACGCCGGATATGGTGGGTATTGGTCTACCGAGACAAGACACTAGTCATCTCAGGACTCCAGAATCTACAAAGAATACACGATTCAGACTTCGACACTGCGCCGTTGAACATGGCAGATTTTGAACCAGAGGATGACGATGGTCTCGTCCACTCCGTCTTGTCCAAATCGACCAATATTCACAAGCTCTACCAGGTTCATGCATGTCAAATTGCAGTGATGAGTAAGTATGGCAGTATGAGACGATGTTGACGCACCATGCTGAGTGGAACTGATCGAAACCCGGTGTCTAGTCAGCCGCTTCCTCTGCTTACTCCCACGCGGCGCCAAACATTTCGACCTCCAAGCCGCACAGGGTCTGGAGGCTGATCTACTGCATTGGCGTACAACACTTCCAACTGAGTTGCGCGTGGACATCGTCTATGAATGGTCTGCCACCAATATTTGGATTCTTGTTCTGGCCGGAATCAGCTACCGATTTCAAAGCTTGTTATACAGGACACTGGTTGAGCAATACCGCATTCTGAATCACGACTTGAGCGCGTTGCGTGCATTACTCAAGCAGGAAGCGGCCATGTTTGAGCTTGGGACCATTCTCCGTCGCATAATGCTTCATGATCTGATTCAGACATGTCCCTTGTCTTTGTAAGAGTAACTCCATCTTCCGGGGCAGGTTGAGTACTGACCACAGGTCTATGGAAAGGCTGACTTGCATCTCTACGCTGCTGGCATTGCGTATCGAGATGGCACTGAAGCCGGACGCATCGCCAAATCGAAAGCTGAGATTACGACCACAAATGTACGAGGACCTGGAACATCTGAAAGAATGCTCCAGGATCTGGATTCCACTGAAATGGCCGGTGAAGATGTTTGAGGTCGTACTGGCGCGAAATGATTTGACATGGAATCCTGCACAATCGAGTGTTGGCCAACCGCCTACAGCTCAAACCGTGCCGGAATCGATGCATAACCGCCAGTTTGTTTCGCACACCGCGGACCATGATAATCATGTTTCGAGCACACACGATCCGTTCTTGGCCTTTGATGCAACCTTCCACAACGATCGTGACACAGATTCCTGGCTGCAAGAGCTACTGAGTTGCGGCTTTGCGGTGTGATATGGGGAAGATGTGGATACGGGTCTGTCGCTCGTTAACCGCAGTTCACCTGAAGGTACTCCTGGATCCATCAAGCCATCAATTGTGCGCAGATTGCCGTGATTCTTCGAAGAACAATTACCAGCAAGCACGCCTTTCGGGATCGACGGAAGCCTCTTTGCTGTTGAGATCTAAAGTGCAGCCAGAGACTGTCCGGAAATCGACTTCTTCTAGCAACAACGATGCCGACAACATGAGCTTGCTCTCTAAGATAGCTCAGAGTTTCATGCTCCATAGCTTGGTGAAGTTGCGCAGAAGCGCTGCAGAGAGCTCTCTGAGAAAGTAAAAATATGACTCCTGCCGACGACATTCGGTCTTGCTTGATAATAAACTGTCATGCAAACCACTGCACTACAGCAAGAATGGCCCGGAAGACGGACAAGCTAGGACAATTACCTAATCCAGCTACGTTGATCCTCGGCATCAGAAGCTCTATCGCCAATATCCGTCTAGGCGCGTGCTTTGGCTAGTCTGCCCATATCTCCCAGAATCTCGGGGCCTAGCACTTCGGTCTGGACACTAGGCGAGTCCAACCGCAGCTCATATGATCTTCCACCGTGGACATACAGCGTCTTGCCACTTATGGAGGAATCAGAATTGACAGCTGCTATCACATTGCCGACGTCTTCCGAACTCTGTACTGGAATATCTGCATCTTCGAATAATTTCACCATTTGCGTCGCAACACCTAGAGGCGTACGCGTGATTGATGGGCAAACCACGTTTACACGAATTCCATGCGTCTGTGGAAGTGCCTTGGACAGCGCTCGACCCAGATAATTGATCGCAGCTTTGGAGGTCTGTTCACGAATGGTGTCAGCAACGCAACGGTAACTCACAGCTGTCAAAAGTTTGGTTACTAACGCCATATAGCGGAGTCTTTGCTGCAACATGAATCCCAGCGGTCGAAGAGACAAGAGTGAGCGACTTGTCGTTGTCTTGTGAAGGTCCGGCGCCTTGCCGCAAGTATACGGATGCGATATGCGAGAGTATTGTCACGCCGCGAATGTTCACATCGTACACCAGTGAAGATGGCTCCTAGGCGTCTCTCAGCTCTTCTCTATTTCCGTTCAAGTATGCCGCTCTTACCTTTTGAACACTCTCCAGATCAGCTGTTTCCGGAAACCACGAATTCGGCTCATAAATCCCTGCGTTTGCTATGGCATGATCGACCCGGCCATACTTTTCGAAAGCTGTGGCGAAGAGTTTCAGCTGGTCTGCATAGGATGTCACATCCGTCGGAACAAATGTAGCACCATAAGCTTCTGCGACTTTGTTGCCGAGCACCTGATCTCGATCTCCAAAGACGACGTTGGCCCCATTAGCACGAGCGACGCGTACGTAGCCTTCGCCAATACCGCTTGCGCCACCGGTGATCACTACCGTCTTGCCTGCAAGTGCAGGAAACTCGGTTGGGAGAGTGATGACGGACATGATATGATTGAATCGCCAAGAGGTATGAAGCGGTTATATGAGCATTGAGGTGCTGTTGGCGACTGTCCAAAGCACGTTATATTTAAATGATTACAAAACATCCAGGGGACTTCGGCGCCGCTCGTACTGGGGCCCATGTCGATTCGGCATTCACGATTCGGTATCAAACCAGTCTTGTGTTCTTACTCGAGCCTTTTAATGCATTCCGTATGATTTCTCGCAAGACATATGTGTCCTGGGTAGATATGGTTGAGCTTCATAGAAGTAGCGTTGCCCTTGCTCACAATTGTCAATGCTCATGGCCGCAACAGCTTGTGGGACTCGTAGCCGTTTGAAACTGCGGCAGGGCATAAAGTGAAAGTCGAGAAGGCAATTCCTAAAATATCGGATCTTTGCAGATATCTTACAACGCGGACTTGCCCTTGAATTGTATGCTTACTTTGTTATGTTCGCAGACACACAACACTCTCCCATCAGCTTTATCGCGGAATTCCCCACGAATCGTTGCCAGTCGATCTCCCATTTGCAAAACCTCGCATCGGATCTCGATTTGCATTCCCATACGGACAGGCCGCAGATATGTCACATTCAAAGTTCGCGACACACCACCAAACCACCAAAAGTCCTCTCTGGCATAAGGAGCTTGGCACATGGTGGTTGCCATATCGAAGACGAGTGCTATAGCTCCACCGTGCATGTTTCCCATGCGATTGGAGAATTGCTGGGTTACTTCTAGTTCGAAGACACAAGAGACTTTTGGTGGGCCGGTTGCCGAGATCAATCGAATGCATTCTCGCATGAGCGGTTCGTCTATGCCCTATGAGGAACGGAATTAGATGCTGTCGAGATGCGTATGGTGTGGCTGACGCACCTCAAATGTCTTGCCATTGTGCGATGGGTTTGCATACTCGTCAATATATGCTTGTATTCGCTGTTTTGGATCTGGTATGTCTATACGAAACTTCATCCCCGGAACGTCCATCAACTCTGTTGTATATCGTGGTGCGCCAGACATCGTGAAGACTTGCTGTGGTTGTTCAGGCGTTGTGAGAGCCGTCTCGCTCGAGATGCGGGTAGATTGAGTGCGTAGAGTGTGGTGGTGTTGGTGAACTCTGTGGTCGTTTCCGGCAAGTCGGTCTCGGCAGATGTGCTCGGCGCCGAGTTGCACCAGGACTGCACTGCGTTCCTCTCGGGCCGAGCGAGCGAGCCTTCGAGGTGAGCAGGAGGGCAGCCGGGCACAATACCATAGTGCGTGAAATCTAATAACTCCAGGCTAGCTACGACTCAGGCCTCAGTAGAATAGATGGAACTGTTGTACGGAACTCTTGCTCCTTGACATCGCCTGCAGCATCACAAAAGCAATATTAGAAGTACTCAATTGACGCACTTTCACGAGAGCAGATAGCAGCTTACGTTTCAGCATGACTCTGTGTGGGCTCAAACTACCTCACAGTCGAGACGACTTCTCCAACTCAGGCCGATCAAGACTCGCGTTGTAGACCTTTATGAGTTGGCGTATTGCGAGATCGAACATGACATCCTCACTGCCGCCGGGAATCCGTGCACCACTGATCTCGCGATAGATTTCTGCAAATTATTAGCAAAGTCTGGAAGGAATACCATACACTCACTTTCAACAAGTTCTCCTTGACCGGATCTCGTATAGCCAGCGCCTCCGTGCAGGAGCACAGCACAGCTAGCACATTTCTCCAGGACTTTGCCGGCCTTCGCTTTGGCCAGAGCAATCAACCCGCCGAGTCTAATATCAGCCTGTTCCTTTCCCATCCTATGCATCTGGTACGACAAACTTTCCAGCCATGCGGTTAACGTCTCGACTTCAGCTCCACACTTCGCCAATCGTTTCCTGATGACGGGCTGTGCCATCAATACTTTACCGAAAGCTTCGCGCTTGAGACAATACTTGACAGTGGCATCAAGAGCCACGCGAGCTTGCCGGGTGACAGTGATCGATACCGCCATGCGTTCGTGGTTGAAGTTCGCCATGACATATGACATGCCTGAACCCTCGCGTCCGATGAGGTTCTCTACGGGGACTTGGACATCTTCAAGATCGATGTACGCCGTGCCGGCAGTGTTTCCTCCTCCGAGTGGTAGTTTTCTCACTGTCACGCCGGCTTGGCCTTTGAGTGGCACAACCAGTAGTGAAAGTCCTTTTGCGCCCGGCCCTCCAGTTCTGACTGCCATCGTTGCGTAGTCAGTCCATAGACCATTGGTAATCCTGATTGAAAGTGTCAGAGACCAAGTGTCGCTACGCACCCGACAAGACTCGTCAATACTCACCATTTCTTAGCTCCATTGATAATGTAGCGTTTGCCATCTTCGCTCTTCTCGGCAGTAGTAGTCATACCTGCAACATCGGAACCAGCCTCTGGCTCTGTCACCGCGATGCAACAACGTTTCGACGCGCTCAGAAGTTCGGGAAGCAGCCGCTCTTGAAGCTCAGAAGACCCATAGTGTAGGATGGGAGGCACTCCATACGCCATACCTGCCATTAGAGACCCTGGAATGGCCAAGAGGCCTGATCGAGCCATCTATGGAGCGGAATGCCTCAGCACGGCTTCTTGATGACGCTGTCATCTCAATCAGACTGACATACCTCATCGAAATAAATGTATGAATGCAGGTCATCGAAGTTTTCGGCATCCAGCCCACCAGGCAGTGTCGATAATTTCAATTTTCTCAGCCACTTTGTTGGCAATGGTGCTGCAAGGGCGGGAATTAACATAGTGGCTTCGCCGAAGCGCTTCCATACTGATTCAGGGACGTTCTCCTCTCTTTCCCATCCCAGCGCATGTGCGTTGAGGTTCTCGTCAATGAATGCTCGGCACGCCTTCTGGAACGCTCGATGACTTTCTCCGAAATATGGTGAGGGCAAGTCTTGCTGCCAAGATGGATTCTCAAACGGACCGTAGGCCATGATGATCGTGAATGATTCTCCGCGACTAAGTGTTGTAGTCTTTCCAGCTTTAATGCTCGATGCTGCTGCTAGGACGAACGAGTTCGCATGTGCCGATGGTTAATTCAATGTGTTATGCCATAGCAGAATGCCTTTCAGCCGAGCTCGGCGCCGAGTTCCGGCTATTTCACCTTTGCGACGTCCTCTGAATACCGATCCGTGACAGTCACGACGACCGAACCGACCGACCATTCTGCAAGACTATGCTGACCTCGGCCAGCCGTTGTAGCTGTGTTACTCGTACGCGCGCATGCGATCTCAAGATTCGGCAGTACTACCTCAATTGGCCAACTGAATCAAACTGGCAGGGAAGTCTTGCCACTTTCGACGTGTTCGAAGCAAGAACAAGCGCCAAAGCAGGAAGAGGTTGTCAAAAGGAGCAGAGAAAAACGGCTTTACCGGACAGTCACGACATCAGAGAAGTCCAGCGTCTGTCATGAAACTGATGTTTGTCCAGAGATTTTGACCAGGTGCCGGGCTTCCAAGGGGTCGATAGTCCTTCTGTGGTAGACAACAGAGTTTCTGCGACGGCCCTTGAGGCTCTCAAGCTTCTGTGCAGATGAAGCATCCCATTGGGGACTGAGTGTTCGCTGGCATGAGTGTTCACGGGAATTGATTAAATTGCATGATTATTCCAGGATGTGTAGTCTGTAGAAGCGCTCGTAAGTGAAGAGTAGCAAGTTCGTGATGCTTTTCCACTCTTCTCGAAGGGAAACATCTTCCAGAGGTTGGGTTGGGGGCGTCCGAGCGTAGCGGGGCCAATGCCTTACGTAAGCACCAAGTTCAGCCGTGGACGGAAATACGCACTTCAAGCCGAAACTCATGAGTCAATCAAGACTACGGAGATCTCAGTGCGTAGATAGCTCTCTGGAGGTCTGGGCTAGAGCATGTCTGCCTGTCATTGGCCCTACGACGGGCGATGGTGCTGAAATCACTCACTTCGCCGCAAGATAACCATCATATGATACAAATCTCGTATTCACTCCATGCTCCACAGCATCAATGGTCTAGTGGTTAGGATTGCTGCCTTCCAAGCAGCAGGGGGGGGTTCGATTCCCTCTTGATGCACGATTTGTTTACGTTAAAGATAGTTGGGTGACATCATGTGGTGAAACCCATCCTTTTTGGCCGTTAGTATCTCTGACCGGCTGGAAGAGGTGCGCATTCGAAGGCCTTCTTGCCCAGAGACAGCGCAGCAAGAGGTTGCAGGGCAATTGCGATAGGTTTGGTCGAGATATGGGTGGTGAAGTGAACATTTTCGGTTTGAAGATTTTTTGCTCCTAAAGCTAATGGAACCAGGCGACCTGACTGAGCATCCACAAATTGCCTCATAAACCCTCTACTGGATGTCTCAGCAAGACTTCCAGCAGTTTCATCACAAACGTCTCCATCGAGTGGAACGCCTGGATTGAACCTCCATACGCTGGGCAAGTGCCTTCCAAAATCCGTTCAGGAAAGCCTCTCCAACACAAATCCACTTTCTGTTTGCTGTCTCCGCTCTCTCCCGGCCACGCCAGACCAACTCACGTGAGCGACAACGCTTGGCTCTTGCCCCTCCGCGTGAGGCTCATGAAGGCGCTGTGAGATGAACGACCTCTGACCATGGGAAATTTGGGTGGTTGGAGTCAGGCGGCTACCATCAAGGCCCATAAGATCCCTACTTATTGCTAGCAGCCATCTTTCGCCATGCCAGGCGGCTGTGGCTGAAGAGTTCCCAAGTCTCCCTCAGGTCCAGCATCGCTGAAAGTAGCAATACTGGCATATCCAAACGTCGCCCTGTTTGGACCATCATGAAATTGGACGTCGATGACCTGGTCCAACGCCCATGAGCGATCACCACCCAGACCGCAGTATAGCACTGTGCCACACATGTTGGCGTACGGAATGTAACAGAAGCGGACCTCATGTGGAGCAAAGACCCGCAATATCCACCTATGCCTGTCCGCGCCTCGATACAAGGCTCACGAGCCGGACTTGCAAGCTTGATACATTCAATGAAGCTCCTGCGGCTCCTCTAGGCTCTTGAGCATGCAGCACATCGCTGATCTAGTAGACTACATAGTGGTACCTCAGCAAAGTTGGGAACATCTGTTGCCATTACTGCCTTCTCTCTGCCGCAAAGTAGCCAGCTACTTGTCCAATCTTCTAGTATCGCAGATACGCCGTACGACGCAATGCTCTGGGATCAGCAACGTAGTCAAGTGCACTCAGAGCAGGAATGTCCAACAATGTCAACAGCGGAAAGCCAGACACATTACACAGCGCCTTTCGGTTCTCATCTCTCTCACGGAACAACCCTCTTCCTCATGGCACTGTGCATACTCGCCCTTCTGATGGCAGCCTTGAAGAACGATACTGCATTGGCAGTAGTAGTCCTCATGATCCTAATAGGAGCTTTGATGGGATTTATGTTGAACCTCATCACGAACCCTTCTTTTGGCATGCCAACACGGACCAAAGAAAGAAGTCTGTCCAGCGATTCGAAGACCATCTGGGTTATAAAACCATTCTTTGCGAGGAAGAGATGCGAGCGTGTCGGAGGGATACAGTATTCTGGCTATTGTCGCCGAATGGTCGATTATAATGACCCATTTGTGGTGTATACTTTGTTCGGCATTGGGTATAGGATTAGATGGGAGCCTGCTTTGTATGTTGTCGATTGGTAGACACGATCTACAAACCATCGCCGGGCGATATCACCGACGGAATACTCGAACCCGACGCAGATCAACACTTTCCTCAAGTCTACGGTCGCTTCGCAATCGGCACCCCATCTGTAACCTCCCCAAACGGCACAGCGGGATAATCCCCGTTACAACTCCAATCGTACTCCGCCTCCTCCAACATCTTACTCTGCACCTCCATAAAAGTCGTCAATTCACACCACCCATCATCTCTCTCCCCACACTTGCTCAACGATTTGCCCAGAGGAATCGTTCTCTGATTCAAGATAAAGTGAATATATCTCGTTACACCACCTTCTTCATACACGTTTCCATCTTTGCGGTTTCCGCTGAGAGGTTTGGGGGTTTCGATGATTTCCATGTCAAGTCGCGCGCCAAAGGGTTCCATATGTGAGACGATGAGCGAGCGGTTGCGTTCGATTCGATCGGTGGGTAGCACGGGTGCAAATTGCGTGAGACCGAAAGCAGTCAGGATAGCAGCGATGTTCGTGTCGTGGCTGAAGTCGAAATTCAAAGTCTGGCCGAGCGGAAAGGTGGCGGGATTGCTGTCCAGTGTGACATTGACTTGCGCTACGGGCTCTGTGATGAGGTGGTGTTGAAGGCGAGCGAGGATTTCGACAACGTAGCCGATTCCCACTGCGCGACCGGTAGGAGATTGGAACATGTTGTTGCCGGCAAAAGCGAGGTCGATGGAGTATTCGTAGCCTTCCCATTCGGAGTAGGTGAAAAGGCCGCAGAAGGCGGAGTAGCCGAGTGCAACGGTTTCGTAGGCGCAGAGCGACTGGGCGTTGTACGCATCTGCGACAGTCCAGTTGAAGCCTGAGCTGTAGTTATTCAGTCGTGCAGGCGCATCAGCGAGGTAGATGGAAGACCACTGCGTGCTGGCATTGCTACCGCCAGCCGAGACTCCGGTGTTGGAATTGTTGCAGTTGTAGTAGCCCGCGAGAGTATTATTCCAAACGCCGGCATCTTCTTCGATCGCCAAAACGAGAGTGGCGTTATGGGTCCACTCCAGGCCGAAGAAGCCAGCGAGGAAGTACTCAGCAGACTTGAGCATACGATCCTGTGTAGTAGATCTTGCTGTGATCTTGGCGCCATTGTTCTTGTACAGGTGGCCGTACATGATTTGGTGAAGAGTGCCTGAGTCGAAAAGTTCTTGCTTGCCGACAGGAACGAGAATCTCAGCACCAAGCTGTCGCTGTCAGCATATTTAAGTTTTATCTGCATAGCTTATACGCGTACCTTATAAGTCCACTCATTCAAAAACTCCAATGGTCCAGAGAACGTCGCATGCCCAGACACACCAGTCGTATAATTGAGAATCTTCTGCCCAATCTTCTCAGCACCAGCTCCAGTCGTAGGATACCGAGAACCGTGTCTCGACAGCATATTCAGCTGCACGATCGAAGCATTCTTCGGCAGAGAATACTCGTCAACTCCAAACCCTTGTGGGTTGGGAAAGTAGTGTGACAGCTGACCATGCATTCTTTAGTCAAGTCAGAATTGATACCATGATCAAACGAGTGGCGAGGTGCAATTCGTACTGGAAGATGTTGCCATTGTCGTTGTTACCAACGATAGGCACCTGAGTGGCCAATGGGCTGTTTGGGATATAGGTCTA
The DNA here is from genome assembly GCA_013365235.1 of Cercospora sesami. Lineage (NCBI taxonomy): Eukaryota > Fungi > Ascomycota > Dothideomycetes > Mycosphaerellales > Mycosphaerellaceae > Cercospora > Cercospora sesami. Next base: position 20,672 of record JAASLG010000032.1, read on the forward strand.
ATCATATTGGTCAGTACCTTCATTTCCTGTGCTAACATTGCATACCACTCACCGTCCCAGCAAACGGCGCTGGATTCGTCTGCGCAAGAAAAGCCGCATCTCCAGTAGGTGTCGGACCTAACCATTTCAATCAGTCTCAATTCGATGATCATCTTCACACCATGACTCGCAAATAAGTTTTCCGAACCACCCAAACCACCTCAATTCACCCACAAATCCCTATTTTTCCTCAACATTCGTAAGATACTTACCTGGAAACAATTCCGGCTTCGTCACAAAATAATCCGGCACATCACTACTCTTACTCATCGAGCCCCCATACTCATTCCCGTTCCCATTCCCACTGCCAGCAACAGCAACAGCCACATTCCCCTTCACCAACGCCGCAACAGCGAACCCACTCGCTAACGCGAATTTCCTGTACATGAGGATAAATTGCAAAACAAGAAGAATAAACAGTACGATTTGCGCAACGTGAGTCGCTCGGGATTTTTGAACCCGTTTCAGAAGTGGAGAAGAGGTCTCAGAGTGCTCCAGAAATGATTGTGAAGGTGAAGCCTGTGTTGTTTCTCTTGCTTTCGTTGTCGATGATGACTGAGCTTGGGGCTGAAGCGACGATGAGGAAGACTGAAGGCCAGGATGATACTGGTTATTAGAAAACTGGGCCGGGACGTCGTGGTATGGCTCGGTCTCAGCAGTAGCAGCAGTTGTCCCCTCACTCGGGGTATTTGTACTCCCAAGTCTCTGGATCCGCGTAGTCGTCACTTCGCTGTCTGCTTTTGATGATGTTTCCCCGAAGGCGGAGGACGGCTGCGACGGCATCCCAATGCGAATGCGCGAAGCCCGGGCGACACAGCTGCGCCAAAAGCTTGCTTAGCCGCCTTGTACCGGGTAAAGCAAAGCAGAGCAAGCAAAGCAGGTAAGTTGTCGGCTGTACAGTAGCTGTGGTTCTCGTTGGCCCGGGTTCCTGTTCCTGGAAGCTAGAAATCTCGCCTGCCTGAGCCGGTGTGTCGCGTGTTCGTGGAACAGCAAGTGAGAACTCTCAATGCCCGCACGTGTCGCGTGAGAATCCTCCGAGGTGACGATTGCCCTATCTTTCTTTTCCTCTAGAGCACAATATTTCGGTCAGACATACGAAAGAGGCGTAGAAGCGATGAGGTGTTGATATGAAAGACGCGTGGTGTTGAAATGGCCATGTGGCTCGCGTTGGGGTTGCGATTGGGCCGGGTAGACTACCTTAATGACCGAGCAGGCTTGATGGCATGAAGCTTTCGTCAAGCATTTTGGTTTGTTTCAGTCCGGCGATGCTTGGTCTGCGCCAACACATGTGACTTGAGACATGTCGAGGCGACTGCAGGAATGACAGAGCGAAGGCATCGATGCGCATGTGTGATGAAGCAATGCTTCCATCCAGAAGGAGGAAGGTGCTGCTCAGGACACCCAGCACAACGCCGGCACGGCAGGTAAGTAGCATATTCGTGGAGACATTTGTATTTGAACGTCACGCAAAATTCATGGTTCTCCAAAACACTTCGACATTGCATCGAAGCCATGTACGTATTATTGTAATACCCGAGAATAGTATACAGTGGTAATAAGTTTTGCCATGTCGTCGTGTTTCAGCCATAAAGGCATTCGTGAATTCATCCCAATTTGCCCATCGTGTTTTGTTTTGTTTTGTTACGCTTCCATCATGCACATTGGCTCATTCATGGCCCTCTTTGACACAGGTCAGTAATCTACATGCGCGTTCCAAGAAAAGCAATGCCCGTATGCTGCAAGTTTACCTCCATGGACGTCTCGAGGCCATGACGTCTCTAATGCTGCCTCTGCGTTTCTGAAGACCGACTCGCGCCGGAGTGTCTGATGCTTCAAGTTCTTCTGTAGGGTCTTTCTTGACGCTTTCGTTACGTCTGAACAAAAATCGCCTCTCTTTATCGGTGGCAGCTGCTGATGCTGGACGTGCTGTATTCAAATCAGTCTTTGCCCTCGTTGGGGGCGTGGGTCTACTGTCGCGACCGCTAGGAGGTCTAGCGACAGTGGGGCTGCCGGTGTTGCCTCGGGTTAGGCGATCGGCGTGGCTGGTCTTTGGTCGTGGTGGACCGGGTTGCGCGTATACCGAGGACGGGGCCGTGGTCAATGTCGGCAAGACAGGCTTTTCGCCAGCAGCCATCGTATTGCTGAGGCGCCTGATGAAGCCTGGCATCTTCTTGCTCAGTGTTCTGGCTGGTGAAGGCGAGGTTCCAGACCGCGGCGATGCGACGCTCGTCATCGCTGAAGGCACTGGAGATTGTGGCTGAGCTTTCTCTTCGACTTCAGTAATCGTGCGATTCCCTGACGAGCTGGAATGCTGTGAACGCGCAGAATGTGGACTGATAAACCTGTCCACGGAACTTCTGCCATCGCCACCGAAGCCACTCACAGTCAATAATGTTGGACTGGTTTCCGTGCGGCCGAAACGGGGCTTGGCAGGAGCTGAGTGATGTTGATCGCTGGATCTCCTACGTTCTATCGTTTGAGGCCTCAGTGTCGGCGAAATATCATTGCGATTGAACATGACATCATCAGGTTGTTGCGAATGTGACTGGAAGCTGGTCGGTATGCCCTGGTCGATTGACTGTCCATCCGCAAAGTCGTACTTATTGTCAAAGGCGAAAGGCTTCACTTCGTCGTCGCTAAGACTCTTTGGTTCCTGCGGAATGTAGTCTTCGTCTGAGCTATCGTCGTGGTCGTGGCCATCTAAAGCCGTAGATCGGAATTGGAGGTTGCTGTTATAAGCAGTGCGAAGCTCGACCGAAGATCTCATCTGACGTGGTGCAGTGCGAAAGCCGGATTCGGGAAGTTCGAAGCTTTTGAGCGGCGAAGGCATATTATCCACCAGACTCTTATCTCTGACGATAGAAGATCGCGACTCTCGAAGCATTCTAGTGCTTACGCTGTCTGGCGTAGGTGGCATGTTATGTTCACCAAAGGCAGGGCCGTTGTAGCTAAGCGGTCGAGGTTGGCTTCTACCTGGCTTCTGTTTGCGTAATTGGTGCTGGGAATGCTTGAGCTCAGGTGCCGGCTCTAACGTTGCAGGCTCCTTTGAGGCTGCCAGCGCATTGTTGAGGGACTGGTAGCGAGGACGGTGCCCAAGGAGTTGGTAGTCGGACTCGTCTTGCAGAGGTGGAGAGATGCGATTCGACTTGGATGGCGTTGTTTCGATTGCGTCGCGCTCGGACATCCATTGGCTGACTCGCTTGATGCTATCCTGACGCATGTGTGCACGAGAGCCCAGCGAGGCGGCCATACCCTCCGTTTGATCAGTAGCTTCCCAGGCATACCTGTCGGGACTGACGCCTTTCTTCGGGCTGTAGAGGGACGGGAAACTGCTTTCGCTGAGGGCGCTCAATCGTGGCGAACTTGGCAGCTCGTCGGTGTCGTATTCAGTCTTCCCCTCCTGTCTCTCCAATAGCGACTGGAAGCTCTGCACCGGTTTCAGGGATTTCGAGGTTTCCAGATACACACTTCGCAGCGCCTGGGTGCTGGGTTTTCTCGAACTCAAGACTGATGGCTGTCTCTTAGGCTTGGCGGGAGTCTGTGTGTTGAGAAGGCCTTGGAGCTTCTGGGATGCGGCTGAAGCATGATTCGAAGGTGGTTGAACCTTGACGGCTGGTGTCTGGGATACGCCAGCGGCGCGTGGTGGTGATGAGCGCAAGTCTTGGTCATGAATCTCGGTGCTCGCATAGCCAGAGTCTGCCTGTGCGGTAGAAGGCCTGGTAGTGCTGCCACGTTCCTGCAGGTCGCCCACTTGATCTTCGAGATCGCAAATGATGTCCATGGCTTCCTCAACTGCTTTGTCGCGCTTCTCCAGCTCTGATACCAGCTCGCTGTTGATGCGCAGCAATTCCTTGTGCTCTTCTTCCAAGACGAGCGCGCGATCAACTTGATCTTGCATGGCCTCCATTTGATCTCGCAACTTTTGAGTCAATTCGCGGCGATGATCTAGCTCCAGCTTCAACGCGAAATTCTGCTTGTGCAGACGGTCCAACTGCTCGTCCATGTCGCGCACGCCCGGTGCTCGCCGCCTTCGGTCGCTGTTTTGCGATCCGGCGTCCGAGGCGCGACTGCTTCCAGCGGCCAGTGGTGAGCTGTCGTACATCCTAGGATTGCGGCTCGCGTCCGCTTCGGCCAGGAAGATGTCATCGTCGCGACCTCTTGTGAACTGCACGCCAAAGTCGGTGTGTCGAGCGCGTTTGGGGCGCAATTGCCGTGCGCGTCGCTCTTGCAAACGTTCCTGCAAGTATTCGGAAGCAGGCAAGACATTCATGCCACGCTCGCCCAGCGGGCTCCGCTCCGAGGCCTCGTCGCGAGACATTGTGGGTCCTGGCGCGGTTGATGATGAGCACTAGCACCGAACGGATTTGCGACGCATGTCAGAGCGCGGATTGTTGTAGATATTTCTTGCAGTCGAGTGTTTGTCGTGGAAGGATGGGGTCGGCGTTGGTGATGAACAGGACCAACGCAATCACAGGCGCCAGATGACGATGGTGACTGTGTGACCGCGGGGTGCTGGCGGTGATTCGCTATATTGCATGCAGAATCAAATATGGGCTCGGCTTGCGCCTCGTCGCGTGTGCGTCGTCTCAGAATTGTCGCAGTCGTGCCGCGGCGGCATAACAAAAAGGGTCCTGGGTGCAGAGGGCATCAGAGGGCGTGTCGCGTGTCACTCGGGCGTGCCGTGCATGTTGTCGGCGGGCAGCAGAGGCATGAAGACGATTCGCGTTCGCAGGCCGGCGAGGAGGTCGACGACAGGGAATGTGATGGAGTGTGGCCGTAGTGTCACTGCATCGTGGAGAAGACGGTGGAGTGCGCTCGAGCCATTCGCCAGCGGCGCTGAGGCATCCTGGCAACCGGGGGCGCTAAGGCGACGCGAATTGTGTGTGCCGGACGCGCTAGGAAGTAGCCATCCACAGCGCGGGAAAGGGGAGCGGCCATCCCCCAAACTCAATGACCAGCCAGCGCGCCCTGCCATTGGCCCGTCGCCGGCCGCGCACTTCACGCCTCGACATTTCGTGAGATGGCGATGCTCTGCAAATGTCCGCCGAGGGGCCACTGCAAACGGTCGCCGGGACGAGACGACTCTGACAGCGTGGCAGAGCAACGGGCGTTCGTCTGGACGACAGCACCACGCCGCGCTGCTCCAACAACCACCCTCCTCCCACGCCAGGCAGCCCTTGACCGCCGGCAGCAGTGCAGCGAGCCGACGTCTTGGTCCCCATCGAAACACGCCCGGTCGACGTACCTGCATCACGCCGGGCAACTTTCTTAGAGCGCTGGGCACCGACGACACAAGAATTTCGACCAGCCCTCGCTCGCGCTTCACACGCCGCCCCTGCGTTGCACATGAGACTGCTGCACCACGAAATCGCCATCGCACACTGGACTCTTCCTCTCCCACGTAGTGTATACGAGCCTGCGACGCGCCAATTCCTTCCATGCCTGCACCGAAGCTGACCGTGCGCACCGATGTCGAGCAGCATCTGCAATATGACGAGGAGTGAGTTCGATGCGAGCAATCTCACCCCGTCATTCCGCTCCGGACCACAATGCTTGCCGTCTTCACCAGCATGCCCCGTTCCGAGCATGTGGTAGCAGGATCAAGCTTGCCGAAGACAGCGGCGCTCGTACGGACCGCCAGTTCACCCAACTGTCAAAACTTGGTCAAAGAAAGGCCGGCGCTGCAAAAGCAGCAAGCCCAACCAGGTCTTCCTGTCTCGCACGTGATCGAAGTTGCATGCACGACATGGATCTTCCTCGTGCAGAACCTTCTGCGAAGACGTAGTCTGCTCCGCTTCTCCTTGGGCGCACAGTAACTCAGTGGCTAGTTTCATGCCCAAGATGCGGCACCCTTGCGCGAGGGGCAGAGCGAGAGCCCCTCCTGTGGACGCCAGCAAGAACGCCAGCACGGGGTATTCTTGCTCGGCGCTCCAGCGTGACTGTCGAACATCATCGGGTAGTTTCTGATTGCCTTCACTATAGGAAGCGCAGCAATTTGCCATCAGGCTTTGATAACCACAATACTCAGCACGGAGATAAGGCATAAGTGAGTATATGCTGACTGTCTATATCAATCCTCAGTTGCCGGGTTCAGCAGTTTCACAATCTGGCACCATTTCGATCCTATTGACGTCTCCACAATCATGTGCTGAAACTATCAAATTCCAACCTATCGGGAGATTTCACATGCCAATGTTTCTCTTCACTTCACAACCCTATCGGCATGAGACTTCCGTGTAAGAGATCAGATTCTAGAAAAATCTCGATCTTGACGCCAGCGTCCCGAGGACATTATACTGAAACGATCCTGTACCGGAGTCTTGGGAGACTTCTCACGATCGATTTTGCTTCCTCAATTCCAGATTAATCTCTCCGAGCTGGCGGCTTCCATCCTGCAACAGCCTGATCGAAGTTCAAAATATTCTACAGTCGTCATGTCAGCCACACTCATCAAACTTGACATTGTAGCAATGTTAGGAGTCATCAGAATTCCTCACCCCATCAAGATCTGTCCTCGATCGTCAGCTCATACTGCAAAACACATATCGCATCAGTCAATCAATTTCATGAGCTTACCTGTCACAGTGAAATGCTTCAATCCCCAAGGCATCACTTTCACTTTTTCTAGGACTTTCACTCCATTCGCAACGAATGTTTCATATAATTTCTCCAATTCATCTTCCGCTCCATCAACACGAATATGCACTTTGCCGAATTCGACGTCGTTGGGAATGTTGGGGAAACCTCGTCCTATTTGCGGATTCAAATTTGATCAGTGATTGCGTTTGTGAGGCTGTTGCATGTTGGATATTTGCTCACTTACTTCTCAAATACACATTCACGGGAATGGAAGCCTTTTCTGAATCTTCTCCTCCTAGTCGGAGCCAAGTATGATCGTCGCGGTCGCGGCCTGAGATGCGGAAGCCGAGTTTGGTCGTGTAGAATTCTATGGAGTCTGGAATGGAAGTTACGGGGAGGGAGGGCGTGATTTTGGTGAATGTGGGGGACATTCTTCTGGTTTGTGCACTGAGGCGCGCGGATTGTAAGAGTCGATGGAAGATGCACAGTGAGCTGATGGAACTATGGAGCTATGCGTAGCTTCCTTAGTCGGTAAGATGATGACTAAGATATTGTCTTACCTTACTGTGAGTGCAGACTTCGGTGGCTGGCGATTGTGGTCTTTGGTTGTTCACGATTGCTTCTTTGAGTTTCTGTTGTCCGAGTTTGAGGAGCATGTGAATATACAGAAGAGGCGTAGGAGGACGACGGAATATGGAGAGATGGGATGTTTGTCCAAAGTTCTGTCTCGATGAAGTGGGAATGCTCGCAGGGGATGTTCAGAAGACCTTTGAATAGCAAAATGATGAGAGATACATGCCTAAACTAGTGCTTGAACAGTACATCATGCCAGGTTGCCACGCCGAAGATTAGTAGTCACAGTCCGTAATCACAGTGGGTACACTGCTCGACTATTATAGCGGTAAAGCGCACGAATGTCTTGCCCGTCAGATTCCTGTTTGAGCTTACACTGGTCACATACACCCACGTTCGATATACATGGCCGAATACTCCGCACTCTTTCCCTTGTGATCGCTGGAAACGAGTTATTCGGAGTCCATACCGCTGGGTGTTCTCGACAGATATGCGCCAAATCAATCGCGCGCTAACGCAATTCGGGGTAACTGCAGAAAGTAGTTGTTGGGAAGGATTACATCTTCGAACAAATATAATTTCAATCCATGCATGCCTTCACTTGATCACACTGCTGCAAGCGGAGATACGGACAGTATTCAGTGCGGATGTGATGCGTGTTGTTGTCTCCAAGAACACTTGAAGCTTGAGCAACTGCAATACCAGCTTGGACAGTGCCGACGCCCTCTGCCAAACAGTTGCTTTCAGGTTGTCACAACAGCAGCTCTATCGTTCACAGGGTCGTAGTACGGGCTGTTCTAAAAGATCTGATGAACGTGGTACCTTGCCGTGACCACGAGTAACACTTGCCAAAGTCGGCTAATGGACGACGGCCTGATATGCATGTTTGTACCGATTGAGCTGCGCTTTCGAGGATAGTTTCTGGTGGCTCGTGAAGGCTGTGGTGGGGAAGACAACACACGTGGCCTGGCCGCCGCACTAATGCTGCAAGCCCTGCATGCTCTGTTCGTAGCAATGACTTTCCGCTGGCCGCTTGGAGATCGATGAGGTCGGTACGATGCAGGATGCGCGAGCGATGTCGTTGTTACATGGTCGATGGAGGTCGTGATCTGGTCTGTGGTGACAGAAAGCGGCAGCGGAGGCTGCGGAGCTCTTTCCGCACCAATACACGAGATTTTGCTGAACCAAGCTGCTCTCCTCTTTTGCTTCTAGTGCGAGCTCATGTCTCTGTTTCAGCCAGCCACGCGACATCAGCCCATCGCTCTGCAGGGTGTATGGGAGCGTATCGTGCCGCGACGGCCTCGCCGACGTGAGGCGCCTGCCACGCGGAAGAAGCCCGTCAATCATGCTTCGGCCGGGCTGTCCACTGAGGGCATCGCACGCGAGAGGCTACGCACGATGCAGTTCCCATTGTCCACTACCAACTGCTTCCAGCTGACGCCTCCACCACGAGTGGCACACAGTGTGCGCCCAGTCGACTGTAGAGATCAAGTATCTCTTGCTCTTGCAAGAGAAGAAGCCGGCCAGCGCTACGAGGCTTTCGTATCAATGGTCCCTTGCGACATGACTATCGAGCATCTCAGCGGTCCCCGAAGCAAGACTACAACGTGTCGATCGGGAGACCAGCTCCGTAAGAAAGCTATTCATGCAAGCCACTGCGCCATCACATAGCTGAAGCAGCCACAAAGACTCATCCAGATGCTGCAAGAGGCTGTAATTCTCACGTTGACAGATCCGACAGCTCGCTAGTGTTCGTGGCGCTTCGCACTTCTGTGCAAGTACCATAGCTCCAATGGCGAGCTGGGAAATACAACCATCAATTGCCTTACACTTAATCTGCAGAGACGCCAGCGCCCTTCTCTCTTCTTCACGACAGTACATCTTTTCGTCTTTACTGACCACAGAGTGATTCAACGTTAGTTTGAGCCCTGCGTATCTCTATCGTGCACCATGGCGCCGGTGCGGACCATCTGGACCAGGATTGTATACATTCTCGATTTCTTCGTCCACGGATCACAGAATGTCCCAGGCTTCGATACCAGTACTGCGCTGCAAGTTCCTATCAAGTCTCCAGAAGCCACAACCAAAGGAGGCTTCCCAATCTACAACCCACCAGATGACCTTGATGACGTTGCTGATCCTACATTCATATGCGAGTATCCAGATTACCGAAAGGAAGACGGCTGGGTTTCATGCAACACGAATGGCAACAGGACTTGCTGGCTGAGGAATACCAAGACTGGCCAAACGTACGATATTGGCACCAACTACGAGATTGATGGCCCTAAAGGAGTTGTGAGAGAGTATTACCTTGAGCTCTCAGAGTCCACTCGCAATCCTGATGGCGCCGGAGACGTGTATGTTCAGCTGTTCAACGGCAGTTTTCCCGGACCACGTCTGCAAGCTTGCTGGGGCGATGAGATCAGAATCACAATTAACAACACTCTGGTGAAGACTGCTTCCGAGCCAGGTAACGGGACTACGGTGCACTGGCACGGCTTTCGACAATGGAAGACTAGCCAGATGGACGGAGTCAATGCTGTGACTCAATGTCCCATTGCCCCAGGAGAGACGTTCACCTATGTTTTCAATGCAACTCAGGTAACACGCTCTTTGCTTCAGCCCATCTCCACCTATCTATGTTGACGGCGTCAATAGTATGGGACTTCCTGGTATCACAGCCACTACTCTCTCCAGGTGAGTGTCACGGTCATTCACCATTACGCACATCTGACAGAAAATCACAGTATGCAGCAGGCTTGCTGGGAGCGTTCACTGTCTATGGGCCGATGTCCAAAAGCTTCGACCATCAAGTCGCTCCCATTATTCTGAGCGATTGGCTGCACATGCCGTATGGAACCCCACTTCCTGCATTGCCATTCGCCACTGACCATTGTTGTAGCGTCTTCGAGAAGTGGGAATGGTCTATGGTGACCAAGTGTGGTCGTATCTACATCGACAACATGCTGCAGAATGGCGTTGGCAAGTCCTCTACGCGTTCCTCAGTTGGAAGATAGTGGCTAACCGATCGAAGGTCAATGGCCTCTTCTCGATGCATCCAAGCCTGTTCCAGAAGGAACAAAGTTCAATGAAGTGGTGTTCCAGAGGGTAGGTTGCATGTCGAATTCCTCTACAAGAGATAGAGCTAACCTGCTCACAGGGCGTCAGATACCTCATGCGTATCATCAATGGCGCGGCTGATACGACATTTGTGTTCTCCATCGATAATCATTCCTTCTGGGTCATCTCAACAGACTTTGTCTCAATCACACCGTACTATACAAATAAGATTGTGGTTGGCATTGGTGCGTATGGACCACCATACCTATCGCAGAAAGTGCGCTGACAAGATTCTTCATCAGGTCAGCGATACAATATCATAGTAGCAGGAGAACCCACCATTCCCTCCGAAGACGTCAACTTCTGGATTCGCACATCGCCAGCAACGAATTGTACAGCTTTCAATCCAGGACCGCTAGACAAGAGTTGCAAACCCAAGACCCTCGGCTACCCACAGCCTGATGGCCGAACTGGTATCCTTCGCTACTCTTCGAACACGGACTTTCCGACCACCAGTCGACAGGAGAACATAACTCTTGACTGCATTGACGAGACATACTACCCGGAAGTCCAAACGCTGTCACCAGTCGTCAAGTGGAACGTCAGTGAAACTCGACAAGGTGATCATCATTCTATGCCAGACTTCAGTGCACCATTCTAATTACTCACCAGTACTACCCGACTTTCACCTCGACTTCATGAAGATCAATGGCACCCCATACTACCCCTGCAAAAAGAACACTTCCCACTTCTACCTCGTCCAAAGCCATCCCATGTGGCTCAACTTCAGCGACCCACCCCTCCTCAACCCAACCCAAGACTTCACAAAAAAGCCCTGGCTCACAGTAATCGACTCCGGCGACGCGGACGAAGACGCCTGGTTTCAGCTCAACATCATCTCCGGCGCAGCAAAACCAAAGAATCCTTCAAAACCCCATCCCATCCCCAAAAAGCCCAGCGCAGCCTACTTCCCCGGCCAACACCCCATCCACCTCCACGGCCACGACTTCGCAGTCCTCGACCAATGCGTCCCCGACGAATCCCAAGAATGCGACATCGCACAAGCAAACCTCACACTCCACAATCCTCCTCGTCGAGATGTAGCTTTCCTACCCGATGGCGGGTACCTGATTATCGCATTCAAAGCCGATAATCCTGGAGCGTGGATTATGCACTGTCATATTGCGTTTCATGCTTCCATGGGATTGGCGGCGCAGATTTTGGAGAATGTGAAACTTTGGCCAAAGACTTTTATGCCGGGGTGGGATGAGCCATTCTTTGATATGTGTAGGGCTTGGGATCAATGGAGTCCTGATGATTCGAATGATCCTTGTATGAATTTGCATCCGGATGTGTTGCCTTTGCAGACGGATTCGGGGATTTGAGGCAGGGTTTGTAGTGGAAGGTGGCGAGATTGTGAGTGAATAATTACAATCAGTCATTGGAGAGTAGACAGTTTTGGAGACAAGGATGGATCAGACTCATGTATTACATCGAGAGCAACAGATCGGCCTAATTCGCATATCTCGTCATACAAGCCGAAATCAGACTACAAAGGTGTACATACCTCGCCAATTTTGCAGCACAAAATTAAGAAATAGTCGCGCATTTTTGCTCGTCGCCGTCTCCCACTAGAGCAAGATCCTCTACTGCCCGACAGCCTTCTTAGCAGCCTCAGCGGCAGATACAGCAGCATTCTCAACCTTATGCGCAGCATCCTTCGCGAGCTCCGCTGCCTGCTCTTGAGCCTTCGCCAACTCAGCATCCCATCTCTTCGTCAACTTCAAGACAACGTAGTAAAGTTGCACAACACCAACGTGCACGCCATCCTTGGCTGCCATGGTAATACCATGCTGAAGGAAACCTTTAACAACTTCGCCCTCAAGACCAGAATACATTCCCTTCGCGCCTTCGTCGCGATAGATTTTCTTCAAAGCGACGAAAATTCGCGTCTGCCCTTCGAGGAGTTGGGCGACGCGTCTGATAGCTTGTTTGACTTGTGTTTTGCGATCTGCGGAGTCGTTGACGGAAACATAGTGTTCGCTTGGATCGCCTTCTTCGTGAGAGCTGCCTGCGGCTTGGGCGCGCGACTTGGCGAGCATGACGGGGTATGTGATCGTGGTGGCGATCACTTTGGAAAGTGCTGCAACAAGGAAAGTCGCGCTGGCGTTGTCGCGTCTGTCCTTTGGCACGAGTCCTTTAAGGAGATTGTCGACTGCGAATGTGATTGCGGGGTTGAGGGTTAGGATGAGCTGTGCACTGTAACCGGCCCAGAATCCTGCGATGCCTTTTTCATTGCGGATTTGTAGAGCGACGTCTTTTACGCTCAACCTGTCGCTCTGCGCTGGTGTTGTGGAAGATGTTGGGTCTCTTGCAGCCACGAGAGCGGCAGTTTGTTGCCTGACCACGATGTTGGAGATGGGCTGTGTGACAGCCTTAGAGATCGCGCCAGCCAGAATTCCCACGCTCAATTCCTTCAAGATGGGCATTTGCTTTCCACCCTGCTTCTTCAGCATCTGATCCCTCACGGCATTGTATGCCAAGAAGAACAAGAATGAATCTGCGATTCCCTTCACCACATCCGAATTCAACCCAGCATAGAATCCCTTCAGTCCTCCCTCACTTTTGTAAATCTTCTTTGCCGCATCGACAGGGTCCTTGTATTCGGCGTCGGCATTGCTAGCGGCACTCGGTGCCTCCTTGTCGCCTTTCAATTGCTTCTGCACTTGCATTCGCGTGACAATCGTATCGATCGGGTAGACAGTCGCCTTCGCCACTGCACTCGCAAGTCCTCCAGCTAAGGCATGACCCAAAGCCGGAAGAATGGGACCGACAGCAGCTCCGGTTCGCGAGCCATATTGCTCTTCGGTGACGAGATGATAGAGGGTGAAAGCGTCCTCGGGGGTAAACTTAGCGCCGTTAAGGCTGACGATTTGTTCATAAAACGAGCTCACAAGTTGGGAGTTGTATTCGAAGAAGCCGGCAGCCTTGCTTGACATCTTGAGAGTCGATGATGAGGAGCAGCGTGTTGTAGTCTATTTCAAAAGCTTTGATAGGCTCTTTTGATAGATATACAGCTTCTTGCTATTTCTTCTTCTCACTCAAGATGTCACGAAGGCAATCGACACGGCTTCTCACGATTTTCTCCTTGACGAAGAATGTAGTTCGTCGTGGTAGCAAGAAGACTAGTGTCTCATCTCCCAGAAATGTGTCAGCATCGACTAGCATTCCGACCAGCGCCCCTCTCCGCGTCTTCCTCTCGTCGTTTGCGGTCTCAACCCATGCTCATTCATCTTGCATCCTCCCAGCATCGACTTCCATTTCCCCGCATTTCGGAAGCCTTGTAAGAACCCAGAATGGCCGTTGACTTACTTCGATTCGCTCGCTTGCCGCGTATCCTGGTCGCAGCTTCGACTCCCCCAGGTCTTCCGGGAGGTTTCGTGGGCGTCGAGACGGTATCAATGGTTTGTGCTCCCTTCCAGAGTGAGGGGAAAGTGGTACGTAGAGTGAGGAGAAATTGTAGCTTGGCTGTGCAAGGACATGGTTCGCACGACCGACGTGAGGTTCGAGCGGGCGGGCTGGGCGAGGATGAGCTCTTTATGATGATGCGAGAGAGATGCGCGACGAACCGTCGTCATGATTTCCCCAGACGCTTCCCTGCAAGCGCGCATCTTGCCCGGATTGGTCCGCGCCTCGGCAGCCTTCGGTATGTGAGCCGAAAGCCATACTGTTTTGAGGCTTTGCCTTTTCACGATCATCTCTTGGAGCGCGACTCGCATCAGTTGTCATCGGGATCTGCGAAAACAAGAAGCAATATTGTATCATGATAATGTTGATACTGGGTATCTGAGTACCTCTGCACTGGCAGCGACCGCCGAACCAGCAATGATCATTCCCTCCCACTCTATCAAAACACAACGCAATGCAATGCCGCCATGAACGCCAGTTTGAAATACATATTATCGCCCGTTCGCGATGTTGATACTATTCGTGATGAGACACACAATCATCACGGAGAAGCCGTAAATTGCTAGTGCTAGGCTGCACTTTCGCAGTAATTCGCTCTTCGCTTGTCGGCCGTTACTTGAGCCACCTTCCTCGACAGAGGCGGTGCGATCATACTCCTCGTCTTCTTCATCTTTGAGAAGTCGTTGGTGATGCGGCGAATCTGGCGCGCTAATCTTGTAATAGAACAGTCCAGGCAGAATGAAGGAGATGGCCGTGCTTCCTGTTGATCCGACATACGCGAGTACCTTGTCCAGGCTGCTCACAGTCATGGCCACGATATACGACATGATGATAATGCATGTCGTCAGAACGGCGAAGCGCACTTCGCTCATTTCTGTCGGCGTCGGTCGTCCTACAGGTACCTTGCCAGTCAGGAGAGAGCTTCTCGACGGCGATCCTCTAGATGATGGCGCGGGAGTGAATTCTTGAGTCTGCCTGTTAACCGGACGCCACTTCAGCACCGCATCGAGCGAGGCGCGGCAGGGATGTACCTGCAGAGGGTAGCTGAACATGACCAGAATTACTATGGCAGCCCGACCGACGGTAGACGCCGCGTTCGGCACGTATTGCGCCACAATGTTCCCGAGGACATTGTCCCCAAATGTGAGGTATCCAGTGATGGCAACAAGAATGTAGGTACTGGCCGCGGTCCCTATACTCGCGGTGACGACAGCAGTGGTCCGTTTCGGGCTGTTGTCTGCGATCTCATTCAAGATCGAAAACATCTGTGGCTATTAGCATGCAGCCGCATCGCAAGAGTAATGATAGCCTTGCTCACATTTTGATGGCATGTATACGCAAATACAATGACCGGAAAGCTGGAAAGCGTAGAACCCAATCCTTGCCATCGGACCCAGTGCACTGCTCCCTTCTCGTGGCCAGCATCGTTCGCAATGAAATGGTAGACCACAAGTACGACCAAGTAAGAGATGGAAACGAGCGCGACCATGGACGTATACTTCAAGCTGTCCAACTTGCGCAGAAATGAAAGTGGAATCACGATCAGCCTGTATCTCCTGTTAGCTTTACTTGTCGGCCGCTCCTCAGTTTTCAGACTCACATAAACGCCGTCACCCAAAACTGTCTGTCAACCAGGTACAACTTGTCATTCACATTGCCCACAAACCCTCTGATAACGCCGGGCATGAGATCGCCAATAATAATGAGATAAGATACGCCCACACCAAAGCACTTCAGCATGATGGCCGCATCGAAAACGACTGCTGCTCCAGGATAGGTGATCTGACTGAGCGCAAAGAACGAGCTCCCGCCTCTATCCAGATACCGCGCACATCTTGTCTGCAAATATAGTCCAAAACCGCTCGTGAGGCCAGCCCAGCAAATGACAATCACACCCAGCGTGATGCCCATATTCGAGAGCGCATGAGGCATGGCAAGCACTCCCGCGCCCACTATTGTGTTGACGAGGTTTATGACTGAGGAGAGCCATGATGCCGAGCCACCGCCGCCATTCAGTTTCGAGTGTCGTGAGCTCCTGCCGCTTCGTGAGGAAGTGCTATGCGGTCTCGAGCCGCCATGCTCGTCAGGCGAACTCGTAATCGCAGCGTAGGAGGCCATTGTTGTCGATTCGGTGTGGGTCTGTTGCCGTGAGGACACCGTTGCGCGAACCCGAGTCCTTTTCTTCTTCTGCTAGGTTCGGACGCCCGTCGGGAAATTCAAGGACTACCGCATGGGACGTTCGGTAAGCAGAGCGACACGAGCGCTCTTCACGACAGGGCGACTGTCTTGCGCGACCACGATTTGGGGGATTGGGTGTTCGTCGGGGTAGGTGGTGGAAGTGGAGATGATGTTGGGAAAACGCCATCGCAGCGTTGCCAGATGACATCGGCGGATGCCAAGGGGACGGGGGCCGAAAGCCATCCTGGCGTAAGTCACGTAATTGACGGCGACTTAAACGTTCTTTGCTTCCACTTGCTCCATACCTCCAATGATAATTCAAACTTCAAGAACAGATGCCACGATTCCTTCGTCTCGGATACCATTCTGAACGTCTCGCCCATGCCGTCTGGACCTGTGATGCCTTCATGGAGACTCGGAATTTAGAAGCATCGCTAGTCAACCGCTGACTGCCATGGCACCTCGCCTCTCTCTTCATCTTGAACCCTGCTCCAACAGAGCAACATCGGAAGACTACGCACGCCGCCAGTCATACGTTCAAACTGCAGGTTATGTCGTCAACTGCTCGGAGCCTCGTGCCGGAGCCTTGTCTCTTCCATCTGGGCGACTGATACAGAACCCCTGTTTCCGCGGCTACGAAGTGCGCAAATATGGAGAACATCTCGTATCCTGAGCGCTCAACGACATGTTGTTGAAGAAGCAGTAACACTTAGACACAAGCTCGTGAACAAATTTGTGATACGAGACCGACAACAATCTATGCCTGCATCTCATCATGCGTACACGTTCACACCATTTTGTTAGGCAGAACGTCCAGGGTACGGATTGCCAGTCTGAAATGAGGCTCTCAAGCACAGAAGGACCATAATATACTGGCTGCAATGACGGGGGCCCCATGCCGTAGTTGAGAAACCTCTTCTTGTCACACGCTGCCTCTGTGACTTGGCGTGTGCTGGCGACCAAGATCAGTAGAAGAAATAGTCCCTGCTTCGGCCACGTGCTGCACGTTTCTGTGCGCAGATGTCACCCCATGGGCTGCATCATAGAGAGATCTAGTCCACATGTAGGCGGAGCTAGCGAAATTCCGGGGCTGTCTATGTCCGGAACTGCATTGGTCTCGCAGCTCAAGTGTCGTGGAGACAAGATATACCTTGGCGAGACCAAAGCCTCGGGCTTATATGTGTCAAGGAAGAGCTGACCGGCATCGAAATCCGAGGTTTGTGAAAGTACCAAATTGGCGGAAAAGCAAACTTGCGTAGCAAGTCAGGTGCCGCTTGTGCTCCAAGCAAGCTTCACACTGCTCGAACGACCTGACTGCCGCTTGAGCGACTTGACTAATCCGCGGATAACGACAGAACTATTTCCGCTTGACAGAACTCCCCTCAGTGGCTGACTTCAATGGGGCCAAGATTTCCGCAGCAAGTCTACTTTTCCGCCCTCCTTTTCCGTAGACGCCTACCACTTGGCCAACTTGGCATGTGTTCACGCGAGTGCTTTGGCTACACCTGCCAACCTCCACAATGCTTCTCCGCGATCCACACATATCAAGCCAACATGGTTCCCCGCCCCGGTCTCCGCAAGTTCGTCTCTACTGGGGTCAGATTGGCAGCACGTTTCTGCACGTGGTCCTTGGCGAATACTATATGAGTATGGCATGAGCACAGAGCTGAGACTTGCTCCTGAGGTGCTTTCAGGATCTTGCCAACCCCAGTCAAAATTTTGGGAAGGAATGACCATGGGTCGCGAACACGATGAGGCCTCGCTGGCCAGCAATGAGAAGGACCTCGAGAAGGTCGAGATCATTGAGCAATACAATGTCAACAAGTATGCCAACATTGGTCTGTCTGCAGAGGACGCAGACTTCTTCGAGAACTTCCCCGAGGAGAAGAAGAAGAGCATGATTCGAAAAATCGACATTCGGTTGGTACCAGTGCTCGCACTCTTGTACTTGGCCGCACATATCGACAGGGCAAACATAGGCAACGCGAGTTCGTTTCTCCCTTTTCTGCAGAGACGTCGCACTCAATGGCACTGAGCTGACTTTTGCACAGAAATTGAGTGAGCAGAACTTCCAGAGACACCACATCTGCGCGGCACATCTGACTTCCTGAACAGGGGAATGACCGACGACCTTAACCTCACTGGCATTCAATACAATATTGCACTGGTAAGTCGCGATAGCATCATCGTTGGATTACTGGTACTGGTTGTTAATGGAGAGAGGGAAAAAGTCGATCTTCTTCGTTCCATACATTTTGCTGGAAGTACCATCGAATATCATCCTCAAGAAGTTCAAGAGACCGTCAACGTACATCGGCATCCTGGTACTCGCATGGGGTATCGTTATGACCTTCACCGGATTGATTAAGAACTTCGCTGGTCTTATGGTTGTCCGAGTATTCCTCGGTATTGCAGAGGCTGGATTCTTCCGTACGTCGTTGCGCTGCCTCTTGCATGGTGTGCACTACTGATTTCATTCTAGCTGGTGCCGTCTATCTGATTACAAGATGGTACGCGCAACGTCAAGTACAAACCCGCCTCGCCTTGTTCTACTGCGCCAGTGCACTTTCCGGTGCCTTCTCTGGCCTTCTCGCCTTCGCCATCGCAAGAATGGACGGCGTAGGCGGTAAGCCCGGCTGGGCATGGATTTTTATACTCGAAGGCATTGCAACAGTCCTGATTGGTGTTGCCTGCTTCTTCATCATGCCGGATACACCAGCCCTCTCTGGACGATGGCTCAACCAGGAAGAGCAACGTTATCTCGAAATCCAAACCGTCATCAAAGAAGGAGGTCGATTTGCCATGGAGAACGACGACAAGTTCAAATGGACCTACCTCCGTGACCTGCTCCTCGATTACAAGGTTTACATGCAAGCTTTTATCCTATTCACTGCATCCATGCTGGCCTATGGTCTCAAGTTCACAATGCCCAGCATTACTAAGTCGATGGGATATACATCAGCGAACGCTCAATTGATGACAATACCACCTTACGTCGCTGGTGCCATCTCTGCGATTGTCCTTTCGAAGCTCTCCGATCACTATCAATGGAGGGCGATCTTCATCTTCGGTCAGATGGCCGTCGCTCTGGTCGGCTTCTGCATTCTGCTCCCACTCGCACCGAACATTGTAAACCGGATTGGTCCTTGCTACTTGGCTGTTATGCTTATTTGCATCGGACAATATCCCACAAACCCAGCAGGTTCCGCATGGATTTCCTCCAACCTGGCAGGCGATACAAAACGGGCCATGGGAATCGCGCTCAATATTTGTCTTGGCAACACTGGTGGGATTGCAGGCTCGGTAGGTCAATCATACACTGCTGTTGCAAAGTTCGGACTAACAGTGGCTCTAGTACATCTTCCTTGACAGCGAAAAACCAGGCTACCCAACCGGCTTTGGAATAGGTCTCGGCTTTGCCGTTGCGACTCTCTTCTGCGTCATTGTTCTCGAGCTCTCGTACTGGCGAATTAACAAGTCGAGAGACAAGCTCGACGAGGAAGATGTGCGACGGCAGTACAATGAGGAGCAGCTTGCGAGACTTGGTGACAAGTCCCCGTTGTTCAGATACAAGTATTAGAGAAGCATGGTCGACAGCACAATGACCTTGTAGATGAATACAGCGTTGACGCTGTTGGGGAAGACAGCGGCTTCAGCTTCATACCATTAGACGTGAAACGTAGTGCTACGATACGAACGCCTTTACGATCCTGAACGCTTTGACGATTTCGTTTCATCTGAGTCTCTCTTTGTACAGATCTTGGTCATCAACCGTGACGGAAGATGATGATAGTATTCTAGCTTTTTGTTTGATCTTGCTTCGAAGCTGTTGACTTGCTGTCGAGGCAGTGTAGGTCGAGATGGCTTAAGTGAGACGATGGTCTAGATTTGGAGACGATGATGTCGAAAGACATGTTCTCCGGAGAGACGGACTAGAGGGTATGGAGTATAGACACATGGGAGATTATACACGTGAAGCATACTGGCATTGAGTGTGGTCAATTACAGATGATTATGTGTTTGAGAACGTGGCGTCCTGGAACGTTGCCAGATGACATTGGACGCCAAGGATTCCGACACCTCAGTCGCGTGCTTCCTTCTAGCACCTGCTCCACACTGCAGCAGAGACATGTAAACAGCTGACAGCACACGATGGCTGCGACAAGCGAGACGGTGTCGGACACGCTGTTCATGCTGGAGCAGCGACTGCAGCGCATCGACTATGCGATCAACGGCGACAGCCAATACTCGCACGAGGAGCAGCCAAAGCCGACAGCATCAGCCGCGGCGCGTCTACGACACCTCGAGCGGACATTGAAGGCGCTCTCCACAAAGTCACATGCCGTTGCAGATGTTCTACAAATCCACAAGCAGTATCCGGAGCTGTTCCATGCAGCGGACGAGAAAGCTGTACCGACTACACTCCATCCTGCCGCGTTGGCTCAATTGATCCTCGCCCATGAGTCGCTGTACAAGACGACTTCGGCACAGTTGCAGACACTGCAGGATAATAGCACGATTCCAGATTCGACACCACTGGTCAAGTTGATTGGATTGGAGCCGCGGCTTGAGAGGATTGAAGCGAAGCAGATCGAGCAGGCAAGGGAGTTCGCGGAGCTGAGATTGGGGAGCACGAGACTGCTGGAGAATTGGTACAAGGTCGGAGTGCTGGATATGGGCGAAAAATGGACAGACTGGGAAGAAAGGCTGAGAGATTGTGAGATTCTAGTCAGGAGGAGGGAGGCTGCAAAAAAGAGGGAAGAAGGGATGCAATGAGGAGGCCAAATGCCACACCATATCCATTGATTACAGGCTGTCAACTTCTCGGTCCCTGTGTCAGGCACACCAAGCCAACGCGGTACCATATCCATTGTCCACAGGCTGTCAAGTACTCGGTCCCTGTATCAACCATGCAACGCCATGCAAACTCATGCCATGCACGCCCAAACACAACCCTTCTAGATGAATCCGCCTCCAAAGCTGGAACGACCCGATGAGTGGCGGTGCATCCCACTATCCGTCCGACTTCCGCGCCTGCCAACACTTCTCATCTGCAAATCATGCAGTTCTGACACCGCCTTGTCGAGATTGTTGCGAAGGTCGTTGCGCTCCCTAGTCAGATCTTTGATGATATATTTCATCCCAGCAATCTGGTTCTCGGCGACTCTGAGAGTCTCTGCGACTTCCACCAGACGCTTCTTCAGGCTGCTCCATGGCCTCCATTTGCTGGTACTGAGTCGCTTGACAAGGGCGCGAAGCCGCTCGTTCTCAGCTTCCACCTCTTCTTGCTTGGCCTCTTGCTTTTGGGATCTGTCCCACAGTCGGACCAGGTTCACCTCCGTGTCTGCCATAGACGCCTGCGTGCGTTCGAGGTCTTGCTCTGCCTTCTCCAGTTGTTGGGCGAGGTCGAAGTTGATGGCTCTCAGACGCGCGATCTCTTGAGCTGGAGTTTCGTGGCTGCTGAATGGAGTCGATGCTCTCCTTGCTGCTGTGGTATTGTACATGGTGGGCGGGGCTGTGTCGCTTCGGTAATGGAGTGGTCGCTGGAGGCTGTCTGGTAACTCATCAGTCTCACTGCTCGTTCCAATGGTGTAGTACGAATATGTGCCGTCAGAGGTCGAGGTTTGGCTTGTGTCGCTATTGCGCACACCTCTCGAAGCTTCTAGCATCGTCAATGTACGCGGAAAGGAGCGCGCCAATAGAGCTCGAAACCTCATCTTCGCGAAAATGCAGGGTCAAGGTCTGAGCGTTGCGGCACCTGCACAGTCACCGCAGCAGACGTTTGCCATGTTATATCTTCCCACCACAGGCAGCATGTCTCAGTCGTATTGTTTGCTCCATTGAGGGCGATCTCGCAACTGCAGTTGCCTGCCGGCGGTGAGACATACTCGACGTGATCCGCCATGTGCAGGAGGGTCGGGTGCTTGCAGTGAGGTGGTGTTGTGTAACATGGCTGGTGGATGCGCGCGCGGTGCGTTGAAGCAAACGGCGCGCGTTCTTGCCAAACACGGGCATCTCGCCTTCACTTTTGAAGACTTGCTGCCTGCTGTCTGACTTGCATCCACAACCGGCATCAGCTCAGTATCAAGAGGCACCAGAATCAGGACGCCCGTTATGGCTCCGCAAGACACCGTCGTTACCATCGCAAATACACCAAATCAGATCGCCCAGAACATCGCGTCGGCGAAAGGAGATGCCGCCTACACTTCAGGCAAAGTTACAATCGCGGTTCTCGTGCACAGCGAAGACAACGACATCCTTGTACAGAATGATTTCGACTTGACTGTCTCCCCATCTCTGGCCGTCACCCACTTTCCCACCCACTACGTCGACCTTCAGCCGTTTGCTGCTGATGAGGATGTGGACATATCTCTGAAGTCTCTCACAGAGGATGCGATCACCACTATGCTCGGCCCCATCGAGGTCGAGAATATGACAATCCTTTGCACTGTTGGCACAGCCTCGCCGACCAAGGGTGCTGAGATCTTTGCATTCGTCGCCAGTCAAATCGACTCCTCCCACGTTCCAGACGTGCTCATCGGTGACATGCAGTGGCTGCCGGAAGCAAGTCTCCAGAAAGTTGACCTTCGTGCCATTGTCTCGCAGCTCGGTGGTGACAGCGTGGGCAACCTGCTCCGCGCACGCGAAGCTTGGAAGGAGGATTTGGATTCTTCTCTTGACAGTGTCCCGGACCTGGTCCGCAGTCTCCCATCGGCGTCATCAGCAACGGCCCCGGACGCAGGCTTGACATTTTGGGATGGCGATATCGAGTCCCCTGAAGATACTGGCTATGAGCCTGATGCTGAGAGCTCGGCCGACACCGAGAGCACATTGGAAGCCATCGACCACGACCAGGACCGATCACATGCTAGAGTTGAAGATCTGCTCGATGACCTAGAAGAGCTGGTGGAAGGTGTCGTCTACGGCAATGACACCCCGAACGGCAAGGGCGCTGCGAAGTCGCAACGTCAACACTCCAAGAGCGGCTTCGGTGTCAAGATAAACGATGATGGTGAAGCTGACGGAAATCATGACACTTCCAAGCCAATTGGCCGTCGTACCTTCCAGCCCGATCCAGCTATCACCCGTGGTTGCCGTCAGCCACGTAAGCAGCAGAAGAACCCGCCACTTATGGTTGACCCGTCGTATCACTGGCAAGGACCTCGCTTTGCACTCCCTGCACAGAAGGTGGACGGTCGGCGTTTCGTGACCAAGCTTAACAAGACTGGGATCTCAATGGCGACGGACAAGGCTGTTACCAAGGGCAAGCTCATGTGGAAGGATTTGCCAAAGGTTGCGAGTGAAGACCGATTGGTCAGACGGTGATTACAGGCTTGAGTATCAAGATATGAATGAGGGGGCACGCATACGTCCTGGCTGACAGTTCGTCGCCTCGTATTCCCAGGAGGCTTGGCAAGGCCGTCATATCGAACGCAAAGTATGTGTGCACATTTGCACCACGTATCGCTGGCGTGTTACGCTCTGAGCATGAGACTTAAAATTCGGCACAATTTCCAACTGCGCGGCTGTTTCCAAACACATAGAAACTCGTGTGCTGACGACTTTAGGGGGGCTCTTTGGCTTCATCCCGAGGAACGTGGAATGCGGCAAGGGATGTCGGGGGCCAATGACACACTGACTTCAGAACTTCATTACAGTCTACTGCAGTGCTATGGCCGGTGCGCCTGGCCTTGGCAGTTTGCTTCTAAGCCTTTTTGACTTGCTCGCCACGAAGACGCCTCCGTTTGCAATCAACACGTCATCAGTGAGTGCGAACAGCCATGTGCGGAGCCATTGAAGCTGACACCGTCTTATGATTCGAACAAGCGAAGCACGGTATTGGTGTCGAGCCACAATACGTTTGTCGCACAGTCAATCACCCGCAAAGGTGGCCAAAGCTCTTGTTGGGTGAGAATGGGCACGACCGCAGTTGCTCTGGCGCTGCTCAGTCCAAGCAGTGTCAATACCACTGTTGCGGGCGGGCACGCCCCCATTACTTGTGACAGCGATTATCCTTTTCTCGATCGGCTGATATACATCATCGTTGCCGCTCGACCTTTCTCGTTCGGTGTACGAGTGCTAAATGGGCTGCTTCAGACTCAACTATTGCCGTGGACTCAAAAGCTCATCATCTCTCTCACCAGACAACGAGACAGGCCTGCACCAGATCTCCATACCTAGAGGGACGACGACAGCCACCTACACCACCATCACCTACACCACAATCACCTACACCACAATCACCTACACCACAATCACCTCCTCCATTCGCACTGGATCCCGCGCAAGTGAATCAATTGTAGTCTGCAGGCGCCCTCTTCTCTACGCACTCGAAGTTTCCAACACCAACACATCAACATCGCCCAACAATGCCTCCGGCTCAAACACCTATCCACCTGACTACGCCCCTCACGAATACCCAGACTACTCATACCATAGTACCAGCGCATGGAACTATGCAATTGATTCTTCAACTCTGCGATATATTCACTCCTCCGAAGCCTCTCTATCCGACGAAGCATCGACTTATGAACTTCCCAACCTGATCTGGAGCCTGGAGTTGCGCCAGGGTATATTAAAGTCGAAGGCTGCAAGATTGATTGGCCGTTGTATTCAAATAGTGCTCCTAGCTATCCAACTGTTGGAGACGCCAAGAAGTGTGTGGCGGAGAAAGAGAAGTTGAGGCTTGTGCCTTATGGGTCGGCGAAGACGCCTGTGCGTGATTTGCCGGTTGTTGATTTGGGGAATATTGAGGGATGAAAGGGTCGCTGATATTGGTGCAGCTATTGAAAGTGTGGATTCTGGGTTCTAGAGTTTTGGAATGCTGATTGTGTTTTGAACGACTGTTCTAACCTCTCCTGGAAATGGTTACAACTGAAAACCGTTTTCCAACACGCACTGCCCTTTGGACTCCTTTCTGCTCGACGCTCCAATACCGATCGTCGTTACCTGCCCCATTTCTTGAACCACCAGGCCTCTGAGCCAGGGAAAGAGACAGGCAATTTCTTCCTTCCTTTGGCTTTTCTCAACTTCCTCGACGCTTCGCTTCTTTCAAGTGCATGTTTCAGCCATGCTTGCGCATCAGTAACATTATCGTCATCTTTCAAGGCATCAATCAACAACTCCGCATGCTCCTTCTTCAGCCTTCCACCTTCCTTGATGATCGCCGCAGCCACCAGCCGCACTCTGCCCCAATATACGCCCGGCATGGCACTCATGTCGTTCCAGTGCTTACTGTAGTCTTTGAGCATTGTCAATTCGCCGTTGACCACTTGTAACCTCTGTTTCACTGGATACCTGGTTCCAGCTTCGATGTCAATAATCCGCACGCGATCGATGATCTGTGCCGGCATCCTATCCCACAATATCTCCTTGCCTCGAGTGCGGCGGAAGAGGACTCGAAGCAACATCATCAGGTCCAGCGGTCGGTTCAAGCCAAGCCAGTTGAGATATTCCTCACGCACTTGCTTGGACACGAGGGCGATGCTCTTGGCGTACTCGTCTGGGAAGAAGACGTTACGGTCGACAGAGATGTACTTGCCATGGAAACAATTGCGTTCGATGTAACGGTTGTAGATCATTTCCCGAATTTCGAGAGGCAGCCGGAGGAAGTCCTTGAAGGGCCGTCTGGTATTCCAGTAGTCGATTGTAGAACGTAGTTGGTGTCGGCTTCTTTCTAGTTGCTTCTGCTTGTGTAGGATGGTTCCTGCTTGTTCGTTGACGAGTGCCAGCTCATCTTCGATCGTATCGCATTCTGCCTGCCAGTTTTGGACAACTTCCAAAATTGGCAAGTCAGCCACGTTGAGCGTATGTGTATACTGAAAGATTGGAGACGGATCAAAGTCTTGATATAGTGCATTTGTCCAAGGGAGCTTGGCGCGTATGGTAACACAAGCTTAGGCTGCAGCGCTGTCTGCTTTATCGACATCTCGGTGGTGTGATGCAACGCCGGGTCAGATCTATGAACCTAGTCCATACCTTTCCAATGAAATGATCCACAGCCGTTCTCAAACGCGGGCCATTGTCTATCTCATACTGCATCTCTTTCTTGAGATCTGCCAGGCTCTGCTCCCCTCTCAACGCAGCAGAGATCCACATCGAGTGAGATCTCTTTAAACCTGTGCTTTCTTTGGCTGCCATGGCGGCAACAAGCTACAATGCTTCCCAACGCATCTCAACCTTAGTTGGTCGGCGACCCACTGGGGTCGGTGGCCGATTTAATCTCATATCCCCACTCGCCACCAACAATGTTTATATGCCTTCGGGAGGCACGTTTCCAATGTCAATCTTTCGAACGCGGATGAGCATCTGTGCTAGCACCCTGCGCCATGCTTTCTGTTCTACATATCGACTGCGGCCGTAGCAAGTGAACGCGTTGACCATGATAGGGGTCATGTCACACCAGAACAACGGCCGATTCCAGCCAAGCCACGACAGAAATTCTTCTCGTATTGCCTTGGACACCAATGCCATCTTCATTTTGTAGGCTACGTGGAAAGACAAGTCAATGTCAACGTAGCAGGCATAGATCATTTCCCGAATCTCGAGTGGCAGCCGGAGGAATGGCGCAAAGGGTCGATGACGATGCCATTTCCGAATTTTCTTTGCAGTATATCTCGGTTAGGCTCCAGCTGCTTTCTTTTCTCTTCCAGCTGTGCTATCTTTGCTTCAATCGCTGAGATTTGGCCGTGCACCTTGTCATGTTGAGTATTCAAGGCCCTGATCACATTCAGGTTGGTTTCGTCTCCCATGTTAGGTGAAAGTGGGAGCTTAAAGTGCTTGTCCGAATTCGGCCGCTCATCGATCTTGTTATAGTGCGTTTGGCATGGGGGTCTTGACGTGTTATGGTGACACGAACTTAGGCTGCAATGCTGCAAGACCCTCTCTGTGTGACCTCAATCTCGGTGGCGTGATGTGATTTCTCGCCAGATCCACCAACTCAGTCCCGGCATCTCGAATGTCAAGCAGTAGTCGCTGCTCATTGCCGTCAATCCTCTGAGTCAGAAGAAGACGAACCAGACTCTGAAGCAGATGTAGAGGAGCAATACTCGAAGTTAGCTGAATAAAATGGCAGCATTTTCAAGATCTTTGCTGTCTCGGCGTGTTGCAATCCGCCGCGCAGCCATGCCTGGGGATCCAGCGGACCTGTATTAAATCTCGAGGCGTTAATAATTAACTCAACGTGCTCCTTCTTCAGACCCGCACCCTCTTCAGCTATGAATGCACCGAGGAGTCGTAGCCTCTCGAAGCATACACTTGACTTGCCAGGGGCTTGCGTCCAATTCTGTTCTTGGATCAAATCGTCGGTCTCCGTAAGCTCGATCAGTCTGACTTCACCACTAGCCACATGCAATCTGCAATTTGCAGCTGCTCCAGGTTTGGCCTCAACATCAACAAGCTGTACGCGACTTATGATGTGAGCGGGCATGCTGGGCCACACGCTTTTAGTTTGGCCTCGTTCGATGTCACGGCGAAATAAATAGTAGAGCCATCTGTCCACGACTAAGGGTCTGTTCCAGCCAAGCCAGTCGAGATCTTCCTCGCGCACTTGCCTGCATATCTGAGCAAGACTCCGTAAGTAGCCCTCGTGGTAGCATGTCGTGTCTGAGTTGTAAAGGTCGTATGTCATTTCGCGAATTTCGCGAGAAAGACGGAGGAATTGTTTAAAGGGCCGATTTTGATTCCACTTCTCAATTCGCAATAGAAGTGGACCCCGGAGTTCGTCCAGTTGTCGTAGCTTCTCTCGAAGCTGCATGATCTGTGCGTCAATGGTTGCAATCTCATCCACTGCTGCCTGCATCACTTCCACGTTGTTCATGTCGGACGTAGGTATCTGGAGCGATTCAGGAGGCAGAATGTTCTTGGAGGACGGAGAGGCTTCTCTGCTCGCAATTTTGGTATTGGTCGGAATAGCTCCCGGGAAAATCAATGGAGACAGGAACACCGTCGGTCACGGCTTCGGCTTCAAATGCTTGGGATTTTGGGCATTTGAATCTTCCTTGAGGGATTCTCAGTCTACTTATGTCCCGCGCGCTTGGCGTTTGAGGTAACACACACTGAGGCTGCAATGCTGCAATTCCTGTGGATCCCCACCCTCAGTGGCATGACAAAGTGTCATCCCAATCGTCTCGGCTCTCGTCTTCCCATGACAAGCAGGTCACGCTGTCCGTGAACTCCTTGGCGTCAAGACCAGAAAACGGCAGATTCTCGAGCCACTTCAAGGACAACCTAGTTTCCACCTCACGATGCAATCGTGCCTCCATGTTTTTGCCACTTTTCTGTGTGAACGCGCTAATCACCCACTTCAGGTGCGGTACCAGCAGACCCAGCCCCTCTCTGATGACCTCGGCGCCCAGAAGTTCCATATTCTTCCGACAGACAAATGCATTGTAGACATTTCGCACAACTATAATGTGAGGCGGTGGCTCGATCAGCTTTACTTCCCCGCTGATGACATGCAATCTGCAGCTTGCAAGTTCTCCAGGCTCGAATCGGACGTCTAGAAGCCGGACGCGACCAAGGATCTGCGTTGGGATGTTGAGCAACTTGCTTTGTTTGACTTTGCGGAATGAGATTCTTCCTAGACCGTTGTGGTATTTGATTCGCAAAGGCAAGACAAGAGGCCGATGACGGCCGAGCCAGTCTATAACCTCATCGCGGATTTGGTGAGATACCAGCGTAACGCTATCCTTGCATCCTTCCGCGAAGGTTTTCGTGCTGGGGAAATGGTGGCTGTAGATTATCTCGCGGATTTCCAGAGGGAAAAGGAAGAATCGCTCGAGTTTTCGAGTGAAATTCCAAGCGCGAGTCTGACGCTATAGATGAAATTCGATGTCTTCCAGCCGCCATAGCCTGTCTTCCACTTGTTTTTGACTGGTTTTGAGCTGCATAAGCTCTGCTTTGACCGTGGCAAGCTCACCACGAGTCTGCTCGGTGCGAGCGTTCAGTTTTCGAATGACTTCCGGACTCGTTTTTGACCTCATGTTGCATGTAAAGATAGAAGTTTCGGGGCCGATTTGACAGTGGGAAGTGTATCAACGGGAGGTCGGCGCGTCTGGTGACACAGCAGCTTGCGAGAGCACTTTTCGCGCAACCCCCAATCTCGGTGGTGTGATGTAATGCGTAATCAGATCCACCGATCTTCATGTGCACCAGTCCTCTGAGCCACAGTCAGTGAAGGGCAGCTGGTTGAATCCGGCCGGCAACGACAATCTGGCTTCTACTTCACGACTGAACTTTCGCTCCATGTCTGCCAAGCTCCTCCCTTTCTGCGTCAGAACGCGGACTAGCCATTTCAGATGCATATTCCTCAGGCCCGAACCTTCCCTGACAATCATTGAGCCCACGAGCTGCAATCTTTCCTGGAATGTCTCCGCGATGCCTTGAAATTGCAATATACCCAACCCGTTTGATGATTCAATGACTCGAACTTGCCCGCTCGCCACGTACAATTTGCAACATACATCTCCTCCGTCTTCAGTTCGGATATCGAGACACCGTACGCGATCAATAACCTGCGCTGGCATTTCGGACCATACCGTTCTCAGGAAGTGATTGGGCTTGTGAAATGTGGGCGCCGAGCCAGAACTGCTGTATTTGAGCTTCAGAGGCACGAGAAGAGGCCGATTGATGCCAAGCCAGTCGAGGAACTCCAAACGCACTTGCTTGCAAACAAACGCAATGGGTTCATCGTAAGCGCTGAGAAAGGTGTCTTCTGCGACACAGTGATCGTAGACCATCTGCCGAATCTCCAGAGGAAGCCGGGGAAATGGCTCGAATTTGCGGTTGTAGTGCCATTCTTCGATTTGCTGTTGCACGAAGTAGTTGGTGAGTCGCAGCCGACTGCGCCTGCCTAGAAGCCACTCAATTTGTTCTTCGATCTCTTCGAGTTCATCCTGAGTCTTCTCGGCGCGAGCATCCAAGGCCCTGATCACTTCCGGACTGGTTCTATTCTTCATGGTGGGTGGGTGTGTGCGAGAGGTTAGGAAAGTTGAAGGCCGTTTGATCAGAGCTTAGGCGCTTGCCAGATTGAGTTGTTTGGCGAGCTTGGCGCATCTGTGAAACGCTTGGGTTTACGGCAGCAGTCGTTGGAGACGGCCTCGCTCTGAAATTCGGCGAAGAGCTTTGCTGCCTGTTTTGATGACAAGGCACAAGCGGGCCGCAGAGCACGGCGTGAGACGTGATGTCTAATCAGAAGTTGCAACTGAACACATCGAAAAGTGAGCTTTTTGTCATTTCCGGCGTCAGCTACCGCGTCCCGTATTCCTTATTGAAGGCTCTCCCGAGCACCATCCTCCTGACTTCACTCGTGCCAGCACCAATCTCATATAGCTTTGCATCACGCATTATCCGCCCAGCAGCCATCTCGTTCATATATCCCATACCTCCTAAGCACTGTATCGCATCCATTCCACATTCAGTCGCTCGCTCCGCAGCGTAAAGAATAGCACCAGCACAATCCTGGGTCTTGATGTCTGGATCCTCGAAGCTCTCGTCGATCGCACGAGCAACAGAGTATGTGAACGCCGAACTTGCTCTGTACTTGGTATACATGTCTGCCAGCTTGCCTTGGATGAATTGGTTGTGTGCAAGTGGCTCGCCGAATTGCTTTCGTTCGTGGACATAAGGTAATGTCACATCCAATGCAGCTTTCATAAGACCGAGCGGACCAGCGGACAGGACTAACCGTTCAAGATCGAGACCCTCCATCAGCACCTTTACTCCTCTGTTCAGAGGTCCCACCACAGCTGAGTCGGGCACGAAGACATTGTCGAACAGCAATTCTCCTGTGTTTGATCCTCTCATGCCAAGCTTGTCCAATTTTCTTGCCACGCTGAACCCTGGTGTTGTGGTGTCGACCAAGAAGACTGTGATACCCTTGCTCCCTGCATCAGGCTCTGTTTTCGCATAAACAATGATCACATGTGCATCAGGTCCGTTTGTGATCCACATCTTGCTGCCATTCAGTTGATATCCGCCGTCGACTTTCTTTGCAGTCATCTTCATGCTCACAACATCACTTCCTGCTGTGTGCTCCGACATGGCAAGGGCACCAATCTTCTCTCCCGATAGCAGGCCAGGAAGCCATTGTGCTTTCTGCTCGTCGTTGGCATGCAGTTGGAACTGATTTACGCACAGCTGTGAGTGTGCTGCGTAAGAGAGACCGATGCTGCCAGATGCCCTGCTCAACTCTTCTAACACAATACAGTGAGCTTGGTAGCCCATAGCGAGGCCGCCATAGTCCTCGTCTGCGGTGATCCCGAGAAATCCAGCTTCGCCAAACTTCTTCCAAAGCTCGTTGGGAAATTCGTTATTATGATCTGTTGCCTGTGCCAGGTCTTGGGGAATCTCTCGTCGGACGAACTCAATTGTTCGTTCCCGTAGTTCTTCTAGCTCGCTGGTCGTGGGTGGCTGAAATCCCTTGGGGTGTTTCCGTGTCGAGGCATGCCGTTGCCATTGGGTGGCTACGAGAGGCTTCGAGGCTGTTCGCGTTGCCCGGCGCGTGCACTGCAGCACTGCAGTTCGGAAGGCTGTTGTAGGAGGCATGATGGTGTTCGTGAAGATGGAATAGAAGTGAAACAAGACGCGCGATTAGCAGCAGTTCATCTGGAGAAAGTGTGGAGAGCGATCTGATCTCATGAACCCTGCTGTTGTGCCGGCGATATGCGCGTCCCTCGGCTCAAGACACAGCTTGCTCGCCGCGGATGCTCTGCCCAGCACAACGGATCCGATTCCAGGGCGAGATTGGACGACGAACAAAATCTGCGTCGTATAAGAAACTCCTAAAGCCGCTGCCATCCTCGCAGCATGTGAAAACTGTCTCCGCCATGGCCGCCCTCATGCCCCCGCGAGCCCTTGCCCGCTCCCTGCAACACGTCTCCCGCCGACACGCTCTCCGCCCCGCCCAATGCCTGGTAAATCAGCAACGACAGCGAGCATCGACATACGCAAGCCCTCACCAGGCAGCTCAGCTATCGATAGTACAGACTGCCGTTGATACGAGCAGCAAGGGCTTCCAAGAAAATGCCGCAGCGATGGGCGAGTACATGTCCAAGCTGACAGCTCTACACGAGAAGGCTTCGAAAGGAGGACCGGAGAAATCCAGACAAAAGCACGTTGAGCGAGGGAAGCTGCTGGTCAGAGATCGTATAACTGCTCTCATCGATCCTGGGTCGAGCTTCCTGGAGCTGAGCGCGTTGGCCGGGCACGAGCTGTATCCAGGCGAGGATGTACCAGCGGGAGGAATAGTCACAGGCATTGGAACCATAGAGGGCGTGCAGTGCATGATCCTGGCCAACGACAGCACAGTCAAAGGAGGATCATACTACCCTATCACAATCAAGAAGCACCTTCGGGCACAGGAAATTGCACAACAAAATCGCCTCCCATGTGTATACCTCGTAGATTCTGGCGGTGCCAATCTTCCACATCAAGCAGATGTCTTCCCTGACAGGGACCACTTTGGCCGCTTCTTCTTCAATCAGGCGAATATGTCATCTCTCGGAATACCGCAGATCAGTGTGGTCATGGGCTCGTGTACAGCTGGTGGTGCCTACGTGCCTAGCATGTCTGACGAGAGCATCATCGTGAAAGAGCAAGGCACTATCTTTTTGGCTGGCCCACCTCTCGTGAAAGCTGCAACAGGCGAAGAAGTCAGCGCCGAAGACTTGGGAGGTGGCAAGCTTCATTCCGAAGTGTCTGGCGTGACAGACTACCTGGCCGAAGACGACGCACATGCAATCGTCCTTGCACGAAGAAGCATCTCCAACTTGAACTACCCCAAAACTGGCAACCCATCTCGAAAAGAGAACTGGACCGAGCCTCTATACGATCCTGAAGAACTCGGCGGTATTGTGGGCACGAATCTCAAGCAATCCATCAACATGCACGAAGTAATCGCTCGTATCGTCGATGGATCTGAGTTCTCCGAGTTCAAGCCCAGCTATGGCACAACACTCCTCACAGGCTTCGCTTCCATCTACGGACACCCAGTGGGCATCATCGCCAACAACGGAATCCTCTTCAGCGAATCAAGTCTCAAAGGCGCACATTTCATCCAACTCTGCAGTCAAAGAAACATCCCGCTGATCTTCCTACAAAACATCTCAGGCTTCATGGTCGGACAAGACGCAGAGAAAGGCGGCATCGCCAAAAATGGTGCAAAACTCGTCACAGCAGTCGCTTGTGCGCAGGTGCCCAAATTCACAGTCCTTGTTGGCTCATCAGCAGGTGCAGGAAACTATGGTATGTGCGGAAGAGCGTATTCTCCTCGATTCCTGTGGAGTTGGCCTTCGGCGAAGACTAGTGTCATGGGCGCCGAGCAATTGAGTTCTGTCATGGCAGCAGTGGGGAAGAAGGTCGATCCGGAACTGAAAGCGCGCATTGAGAGGGAAAGTGAAGTTACATTTGGCACTGCGAGGTTATGGGACGATGGTGTTATCCCGCCGAGCCATACGCGACGAGTGCTTGGCATGGGATTACAGGCTGCAATGACTGGTTCTGTGGAAAAGAAGGAGACGAAGTTTGGTGTGTTCAGGATGTAATGTATCATTGACGTGGTAAGAAGTTCGGTATTCTCACGATATCACCAAAAGTCGTTCAGCTTCGCGTGCCTTTTCTTCTCAGGTTCAATCGGATCGCGCGACGCAAGTGCTTGGTTGCTGTCACGCGACTCAGAGCAGAGGTCGACGCGTCTTCGCGCCAGGTTGGGCACTGACCTTCACAGGCGACGGACACAGGTTGGAGCCGGCGAAAAACAGCGAGCCGAGAGTGTTTATCTTGCTGCCGGTGGCCTCGTACATCAGCCGTCTTGGAATGCGCGCCATCGCTCACCATCATGATGCTGTACGATGCGATGAGAGGCTTAAGCACGCCACCGACAACGTCTGATTCTTGTCAGCGGTGCTGCCTTGAACAAATTGAGCATCGCACAGAATTGATTGACGCGGCATGCCGTGCACTTGCCGGCGACGGCTGTCAATTGGTACAGATGCGCTGACTACTGACTTGAAAAAGACGGCTGAGATCCAGCTTATACCCTGAGCTATCAATACAAATCATCTGGAAAGTATCTGACTTCACCCAAAGCACAAGTTCCTTGCCGAACATGCAAAGAAAGCCCCTGCGATGGTGGTCTATAATAGAATTTGTCGAGTCTTTGAAACCTCCACTCTCACGTGTCCAAGAAGATCTTCTGCGAAGCTGTGACAGAATCATCGTGATGAGACACACTTTGCATTTCAACGTCTTCTTCAAGAGGTCCAAGGTGGAATAGCGCAAAAGTGCCAGTACAAGACTTGCAGACAGCGCGCCGAAAGAGAAAAACAAGGTTCAGCGTGAGTATCCGAACGTTCGACGGCACAGCAGATCCGGCAGGATTAAGCACACCGACTTCATCGACTTGCCAAGTTTTCAAAGCAGAACACGAATGACTCTCGTCCGCGGTACCCTTTGGTAATCTCCTGCTCTGAACTCAAGGGCAAGCTGTCGGAGAAGTTCTGTGGAAAGATGCATTGGCACAGCTAGAGTTAGCTTTATGCTTTCTTCGCGGGAGGGTATAGCGGACCCTATAGCAACCACGCTGTCGGAGCCGGTATGTGAAACGGGCGCAGATCTCTGGCGTCGAACGCCACAAGAAGCAGCTCTGTCGTGATAAAGAAGCGGTGTCGTCCTTTGCGGACGCGGTTCGTAGCTTGTTGAGAGAGAAAAAGCCGTCCGGATACGTGCATATTCGATCTTCATTCTTTCGTGTTCAACGTCGTTCTTGCATTCTTACTTCAATTCAATCATTCCATCCAGTCGTTCATTTAAGTAGACAGAATGCCGCGACCAATATCTCTGGGTCTCACTGCTAGCCAGCCAAGACGAGATCATGGCGACAGCAGTACTCCATCGCCTACACCAACAGTGAAGAAGGCCAAATCAAGATTGAGCAGGCTCTTACTGCATCGCAAGAGTTTCGATTCGGAAGACGAAAACCGCCTTCGCAGCAAGAAAGCCGACAGCAGGAAAACCAAGTCGTTGAATCGTCGGACCATGGCCGCCCAGCCTGTTGGTGGCGGAGTTCGCGACATTCGATGGGATCCATTGCCACAACGTCACCAACACGATCCCCATAAGCTAAGCATGGTATCTGAGCGCGAAGAGCCGCTAGAGCCGATACATCCCAGAGCTGTTGTCACAAGGACGACAATCTGTGAAGTACCTCGACCGGAGATCAGGCCTGGTTCACGACCCGAATACCGGCCGGACTCTGCGAAGTCGTCAATAGTAAAGTTCACGAGTGCCACGACGAGCAAGCACGACAGCATGCTCACAGATTATTCCGAGCTTTGTGCTATTCCCACCGACGAGGCGGAGGAGCAGAACGAACTGCAACGAAGTCTGCGACAAATTCACGAATTGCCATCGACGGCTTCCTCGCGAGGACACAGCCGTACACCATCATCCAGTGCTCCGATTCCTTGCTCGCCTTCTGGTTCCGGACTGGAAAGCTCAGCAAGTTCCCTATACTCCGATGCGGACGAGAACATAAGGCCAGTATCGCCTATTGCCATTCACGCTCTGGATTTTGTACCACAGGTGACTGCAATGGATGTCGCAAATCTACCAGACTTCTCTTGCGTGCCCAATGCAATGCGTCGCAAACATCAATCAGAAGCCGCTTCGGTCATTACTTTCCAGGGTTCCGGGGATGTCGTCACTGACTGGCAAGTCGAATGCTATCGTCTCCGCAAGCAGCTCAAAGCGGTCGAGCTCCAATTACGATACAAGGCCGAATTGCTTGTGAGCGAGCAAAGCCGTGTCAAAGCCGCCGAAGCGGAAGTGGCAAGAACCAAGACTGAACTCCAGCTTGTTCGAGGAGAAGCTCAGCTGCTCCGGGTATCTAATGGATTGAAGCATGATGAGACCTGCGCACTGAAGGCCGAGCTCGACTCCATGCAGAACGGTGATCAGACCAAGAACAAGGAGTTGACGTTCAAGCTTCGCGCCATGGCCGAACGGCTTTCTCTTGAGGAGGACGCCGTTGCCGACAAAGACCTTCGCATCAAGTGGTTGGAGAAAGAACGAGAAGAGCTCGAGCGCGAGAACCAGGTGCTGAAGAATGTCAAAGGCGCCTTGTGGGGCCACATGGAGCAAGCTCGCAAGCGCGACTCACCGACCGCGCCTTCTGTTCCAGAAGGCCAGCCACATTGGTGGATATGATACCCAACATGACTACTCGGCTGCTTCGTAGTAGTCCACGACTTCCTAGAATCCCATGTATTTAGTAGCTTATTCCTTATCAAGCACGTAGCATCGTTGCTGGCGACGGCGATGCATGTATTCTTACCTTTCCATACCATTTTGTCGCGACATCTCTGTGAGACCGGATCCATTTGCGCAACTGACTTTCCCCAAGGCTGTCCCATCTGGGGTCGAGAAAGCTGGAGATTTCGTCATGCCATGTGCCAGACTCTTTCCTCCGGCGCTTCACCTCGTCTGGGATATAGCTCCTCACTTCGGAGACAGTCATATCAAGTGGTAGTCCTTGGAAGAACGGTATCGAGTAACGCATGTTGCTGTTGGGCCCAGGACTGATCACACGATGTATGGTGGCTTTGACTGCCCCTTCTGTTGCAGCGTCGAACGCATTGCCAAAATTGACGACGAAGCTGTTGGGGATGGGATATGCTGGCAACCAATTTCCCGAGGACGACATAACTTCCAAACCAGGCTCTTCGCCCACTTGGTAGAGAAAGGTGAGCCAACCAGATGAGTCCTTGTGAGCGCCTACGCCTTGGCCTGCTGAAGTATCATCCTGAGAGGGTGGGTAGCGTAATAACTTGATGCGGTGCTGAGGAGGCAAGAACTTTCGCAGTCGCGATTCGTCTCCAGTTGACGTACTTTTAGAATTGGCGAGACCAAAGAAATGGTCGAATGTGCCAATGGGAATACCGACTGCTTCCTCGACCAGATGCACAAACCGATAGGACAGTTCTTGTACTGCGTCGTGATAGTGCGTGAAGGCGGTTCTGAAACCGGGGACAGAATTCTCCAGTGGCCACTGGTTGGGGCCTCTTAATCGCCAGTAGAGCTTCCCAAAGTCGCGCTGACTGGCTGAACCATTCGCGGCTGCAGTATCTTCAGATTCATTGTACACAACCGGCAGCTCGGTGGCGAAATCGAATTGTTCTCTCAAATCTTGCTTACCCAGAGTGGTTTCTTCTGCAAAGCCACTGTAGCCGAGGAAATGTGGACTATTGAGCTTGCTCAAGGCTGCCTTTTGCCCATCAGGCAACGCGAATAAATTTGGTAGTCGATCTGTGAGGGCTTCGATGGTTTGAGGGTCTACGCCGTGGTTGACAATATATAGGAAACCAACTTCGAAAAGCGCTGCTCGAAGCTGGTCCAGTAATTTCGGTTTCCGATCTGGGTCGCTCGCCCAGGACAGATCTAGGACTGGGATCGAAGCCATGGCAACGTCCGATCGTAGCCGCGATGGAAGTCGCCAATTCGAGACGAAAGCGGATACCTTAGAAAAGCCAGTTTCGCGATTATGTATTGAGTCTTGATCTGCTGATTGAGCGTCGCAACGGCATCTGCTCCGTGGACGATCGATGAGGTAGATTCACAGGCGGATCAGGTCCTGCCTCTGCACGCGTTCGTGAAGTCCATCGCGATATCGGGAGTGTATTGCTCAGCATGAAGACGATGCTGCATGGAAACGAAGGCGCAACGAATTCATAACATGTTGATGCTGAGCACGCAATGTCGGCCAGGAGGCAGAAACGCGTGGGGGCCTGAGGCGCGCGCCGGTGATGAAGTCACGCGCGAGTTGGGTTTAGCGCGGGGTCATGTCGCCAGTCGCGGTTGCCTCGTGCCTATTCACGTTGGTCCGAGTCGCTTTGAAAGCGACAACAACAATCTTGCTGATCTTGCACTCTGCACCATACCAGTTGCGAGAGTGTGAGAGACGTCAGTGTTGCCATTCACTTCAAGCGCAGCAAGCTTGCCACTTGTCTGCTACGTCCTCGTCGGCCACTCTACGCCGATCGGCAACATCGATAGCGACTGACAGGTCCATTTCTAGTCGCAACCATGCAGAACCTCATCCACAGCTTCATCGACCCGCTGCGCGATCGCTTCGCCCCAATCAACCACAACTCCGACTTTCGCAGCACTGGTCAGATAACCCCAGAGGAGTTCCAGGCGGCTGGCGACTTTCTCGTCCACAAGTTTCCAAGCTGGAGCTGGGCTGATGCCGCCTCGCCCGCTCAGCGCGTTGCCTACTTCCCAGCTGGCA
Source organism: Cercospora sesami (assembly GCA_013365235.1). NCBI lineage: Eukaryota > Fungi > Ascomycota > Dothideomycetes > Mycosphaerellales > Mycosphaerellaceae > Cercospora > Cercospora sesami. The sequence goes on from JAASLG010000032.1 coordinate 58,854, forward strand.
AGCAGTATCTGGTCACTCGCGGAGTGCCATGTCGCAAGCGCATCAAGGCCGATGACTTCGCCGGCAAGGACAGCGAAGACCAGCTGGTCCTCGACATGCTGAAAGAGACGGGTGAAGAGGTCAGCGGAGAAGATGATGGCTGGCTCAAGGCAGGTGGCGACAGCAGCAGAGAGAAAGCCAAGAGTGCAGAGCTTGTCAAGGACGTTAAGACCGTTGACGATGATGGAAAGCTTGGCGAGGATATCGACGAAGAGGAGATTCCAGACATGGACGATGAGGATGACGAAGAGGCCATCATCCGCGACGTCGGTGCCGGGAACAAGAACGGAGAGGATACGTAAGGTCAAATTGATCCCCCAAGGACGACCTGTGCTAACGAACATTTCAGCTTGCGCACCTACACCCTTTACATCACATACACGCCATACTATCGCACCCCCCGTCTTTACCTGCAAGGCTACAACTCGACCCTCCAGCCACTTCAGCCGCTCGCCATGATGGAAGACATCGTGGGTGACTACAAGGACAAGACTGTGACGCTCGAGGACTTCACCTTCGTCGACCCACCGATCAAGACCGCTTCAGTGCACCCATGCAAGCATGCAAGCGTCATGAAGGTCTTGCTGGATCGTGCCGATGCAGCACTGAAGCTCCGCATCGAGAAGATGAAGCAAGGAGAGAAGCCATCCTCGGCGGGAATGGAGGGCCTGGTCGACCAGACTACCAAGTTGGACATCAAGGACAAGTCATCTTCGCCAAAGTCCAAGGACGGTGACGCTGAATGGGAGATGCTGGACGGCACCATGGAAGAAGAAGTTCCGGCTATCCGTGTCGATCAGTACCTCGTGGTTTTCCTGAAGTTTATGGCTTCGGTAACACCCGGCATTGAGCACGACTTCACTATGGGTGTCTGACTATATCCGCCATTGAAGATCGATTGGAGTGAATGGGTACAGCCTCACGCGGGTTTGGATTATCCGAGAGAGGTCGACTGGATGGAGATACGACGTTGTTTCGGCGGTGCTATCATGGCCGTGGGATTGTAAAAGCCCACCACGCTGGAAACGTCATGGCCTTGAGGCCAATGAATTCGAATTGCATAGCGAGGCGGCGCACTGGTTAGAGGGAGTCCGCGGGATGTTAGAACTCAATGATACCAAGAAGAGCGCTAATGCAGATACGCGACATACGATGAATGAAGAGCAATGCCACTTGTGCCTGTGTGCGCAGTGTCGTCCAGCAATACGAGGTGCACTGTGATATGTGAGCACTGTGACTCTTTGCTTGAGAGAAAGCACATGTGCATGTGACGCTCTTATGTGCTCATGTGATCCAGAAGCTAATATGAAACTACGACCTCCTGGCAGCTTTGGCGTGTTTCAGATTCAACTTTGCCAAGAATGACAACGTTCTCGGCAAGACGACGACGCAGCGCAGCTCGAAGTCTTGACATTGACAAGCGCCGTCGAGAACTTGATTTTGTGAAACAGTAGTAGATGAGATCGAATCTCGCCCAGCGTTGTCTTGAGATGGGATACTGCTGGTCGAATCCTACATCCTCCCTTTGATAGGCCGACTAAATTTGTGTACCTTCTGCCGCCAAAGTAGCGCGATCATCCTTGCACCACCGAAGATCCTCACTCGTTGCTCCTACTTTCAACCCTCCTTCCTAGATTTTGGCAACTATTTTGCGCCATCGCCAAATCCTGGATCTTAACACGCAACGTTCACAACGGCCCCCGCCTGTCATCTCCCATCACGTCGGTGAAGAACATGCGTCTGATGAGGAGACAAGCCGTGATGATGTGCACGAGGAGAAGGTCAATTTGCAGAAGATGGGCGATTGTAGCCCCTGGCCCAATCTCTCTCCTTCGGCATGCTGATTGCTGTCTCGGTGCTATGCAATGCCGCTTTCCCTAGCACAGTATGCATGCCGGCACGGAGGCCCGATCTTTGTCCTTTGTCCCTTCGCAGCTCTCTCCCTGAGGGTCACGAAGCTATAACCTGTCTGCGGCTAGTGGCGTGCCAGGTCAGATCGAAATTGACCTTGGGCTTGCTTGCCGTCATGCGAAATCTCATCAAGAAGGAACGTGCTTGCTGCCTGCCTGCCCACTTCAGGTTTTTTGAACTCGATAGCCCTGCCTGCCATCGCACCTGCTGCTATTGCTGTCTTTCATTGCGACCGCTTTGACTTTACTTCATCCTGTCGCAGACACGCGGGAAAGAGATAACACAGCCAGAACCGACGTGAAGAAACCGATTCGAGACAATCTCGGTGCATTCGAGAAGAAGTTACTTATACCTACCATCGATGCCGACTTGCATCATCGGAAACTGGAGATAACCAAGGCGCTTTCAGGTTCAGACACCGACCGACCCGTGAATAGCAACCGGGGAGAGATGCCACTTCCGTCATCTACCATTCCAGCATTTCTGAGGTCGACTTGAGCGCCACAGCAGATCTGCCCTTCAACACCTAAAGCAAACAAAGCCATCTCGAATGTCAAGATGGCCGCAACAGCAGCGAGCTCAGCGTGGCTCGCGCGGACCCAGAAAAGGCAAAATGGAGAAATGGGCATGTTCATCAGAGTACGCCATACTTCCTCCTGACTGCCGTCAAGCAATCACTAATCCAACACTAGCGCCCCTCGGAGGCGAAAAGCACCGGAAGCTCAAACAGCACTGTGACCAACAGCACACATTACACAGACACCACAGATGCGACATGTTCGCCGCCCCACAGTTCTGTCAGCAGCACCAACAGCAGTATACCCGAGAGCTTTGAGAAACTACAAGCCCTGCAAACGCAAGTACAGAAGAACAATGCCCAAATTGCAGCCAACGAGGAACGCATGCGCGAAATCATGCGTCGGGATGACGAGCGAGGAGAAATTCTGTCTCGGCGACTGGCGGAGGTGTCGCGACTCAATCGGCAACTCGATCTTTTGAGTGCGCTGTTTGCGAGAGCTGATCAAGCTGTACACGGCGACTACCATGCCGGACTTTCGAATTGACGGGCTGCATTTTGTCTTTAGCGAGGCGTTCAGGTATGACTTGTTCTGAATGGGCAGCAAATGTTGAGACAGTCGAGCTGACCTCGCAACAGGTGTTCAGGACGAGTATCGCGTGCAAATGGCAATGCCGCGAGCTCCGGAAATGCGAGTCCACGCAGGGTTGAAGCGTGGTCATAACTCGCTCGTTAATCGTTGATATTCATGATACCCAATGCAGTACCTTCATGCATACCACTCTGTTCCATCTGTCTTCTTCGCGATCATTGACTCGACCAGACCGAACCAAGCGACGCAACCGACTTCTTCCCCTTCACAAACCCACTTCAAGACCTGCTCTCGGTGGAACGGGACCTCATCATTTCCTCGCCCCCACCCCATCTCAGTTCCTCCTCCTTCCACTCGCACTTCCCCTTACAACCCACCCAAACCTCAACCTCCCAACAAAATTCCTACTCCGCCCCATCCAATTCCTCCTCCCCTGCTGCCTCTCCTTCTCCGCAGCAGCCGCAGCAGCCAAACTTCTCGAATCCGTCGCAGTCGCAAACAAACCTGGCCCTTCAAATGTCTGCGTTATGGGAAATGAGGGCGTCAGATAGCGGAGGTTGAGGGTGGAGAGAATTTGTTGCTGCAGCAATAGTCAGCGGTAGGAGTTTGAGGATGAGGTTTATGGGCAATTGAGAGAGTGGGACGGAGGGGAAATCGGACGCAGAGAGACGAACATCAGATTGCCCCACCGCCCATCGTTTTTCTATTTCGCTGAAATCGCTGCCTCTTCCTCCTCCGGCGAGCGGTATTGAATTGACCCTTGAGATGAAGATGGAGAGTACCACCGCGGTAATGAGGAAAAGTTTTGTCATTGGTATCCGGATTTGCATGATGTCTTGTTGATATCGAATGTTGACGGGCGAAGTATTTATTTATTTTCTTCGAAAGAAGCGAACGGGTGAACTGCAGCACAATTTGAGGATGGGTGGGTGCTGTGTTGGTCTCTGTAGTGGACACACACAGTATATTGTACTTTGTTGCTCGATGCTGGGGTGGATCAGCAAGGCATGGCAGGTACTCTCAGATCTGCACCAAAGAGGCGCGGGCGCGAGAAATGTTTCATGTTGTGGCGGGCGAGGAGTGGTGGCCATTGTAATGCAATGCGCACCGGTATGTGGAGAAGGTGAGGTGTGTGCCATTCTGCAAGGAGGTCGAAAAAGGCTGGCTTGTCACATTCCAGCTCCCTCGATCGATTCTCATTTGGTTTGACCATTCTAATGGTGCTAGTAGTTGATCTCTTTTCGATGACCGAAATTTCTCTATTCCTAATTCTGCTTCTATTCCATCAATAACGCGAGGCTCTCTGGCCTGTTTGGGGTATCGTTCCTATGCGGTCCCGCCGTCCGTTTTTGTTGCACTCTGCGCCCATGACCCATGCTGTTCCTCTCTTGCTCCATCGCGCCTTTTCTCTCCTGTTACTGTCCCATGCTGTTGCTTTCCATGACTATAGTAAATTATATAAAAGAATGAATGATGAGCTTGGGTGATTACCCATAGAACTCTTCAGACCCATTGTCGTTGTCCTCCTACGACATCTTTCTGATAGGCAAGCCGGCCAGCGAGCCGAATGGAGCACCAAAGTTGGTGGACGTCTTCTTCTTGAGCCGGATCCCGCCTTGCTCAAACTCCTGATGAATCTTTGCTTCGTGCTGTTCCTGTGGCGAGAGCGCACCGCTTGGGTCTGGGGACTTGGTGTTCGACACCGATGGACTCAAATTTGAGCCGAATGCCGAGGATGGCGACTGTATCGCATTGGAGTCCAGTGCGCGTGTATTGACCGGCGAGATCGGGTCTTCAACAAATGGCGGGATTGCAGAATCGGCACCCTCGTTTGCATCCTCGGCGGGCGAGGCTAGACCAGGACTAGGCTTGGCGTAAACCAGAGGCTTGCTCTTCTCCTCCTCGGGGTGTTCTGAGATCTCCTGCAGTCTAGAACTGAGCGCGTCCAGGGTGAAATTGGTGTCATCAGGTCTTTGCGGGAGTTCAGGCATGTTCAAGGGACCTTTCAAGGGCATGTCTTCTTCTTCGTCGCTGCTTTGAGTCAAATAAGTATTGACGTGCGTATTGTGGCGAGTGGGTGTGTCCTCGATGCCGTCCATAGACAAGCTGTTCTCTGGTGGCGGAGTTGGTCTTCTTGGGACTTTTATGGGCGTACTGCGATTAGGTAAGCGTATGTTGCAGACGCATACAGGTTCAATATACTCACTGTCCCGCAAGCATGCGATTGACTGGCGGAGGCGGTGAAAGACCAGCCGAAGGTAGCGGAAGGGGAATCTCCTCAACCTGCAGACCTTCCGCGTTCGTGAAAGAGACAACCGAGCTCTGCCTTTGTCGCTCCTCGCCCGGCACGGCCATGATGCCGGGAAGTGCTATCGATTGTGGCGCTCCATCCCGTCGCGCGGCGAGAGGCTGAATGTTTTCGATCTCGGCGATCGTGGGCAGATTGATGCCTGGCGGGTGGGCTGCGCGCGCTTGCGGGGACACAATGCCATTGCCGTTGCTCCTGGTGGGTGTGGAAACGGGCGACTTTTCAGGACTACGCGCACGTTAGGGCCCATCACAGTTGCGTCATTGTAGACAACGGTCGGCTCTCGCTCACCTGTGGTGCTCGCCATTCTTAAGGAGCTGCTCCAAGCTGCATATGCGCTCAAAGAAGCGCTGACGCTCCAGGTCCCACGACTCTCGCTCCGCCTGAAATGCCTTGTGTAGTTGCCTCAATGCCTCGGCCTGCTTGTCGATTATGGCCTGCAATGCGAGCGGACTCTCGGACAGCGGACTGAGACGGCCCATGATGGATTGCGAAGGCGACGTCGGGTGGTTGGCCGTGAGGGCATGTGGCGACGAGTTGCGCGCAAACAGTGAGTCGTTGGAAGAGGGAGCGAAGGCCAGCGGTGGTGACTTGGGGCGGTCGGGCTGCTGGTGGGCGGTGGAGGAAGTGGGAGGTGACACGGCCAGCTCAGCGTCGAGCGCTACCGGTGGTGATGAAGGGTTCATCTTGGGCCGTCATGCTACGGCGACGGGGTCGCGGTGGTCTGGATGACTGAGGTTTGTGTCGGTTCGCAGATTCGTCGCGCCTCTGCGCCTGCTTGCCAGCGCAAGGATGCACACAGAGTGCCATCCCGAGCACAGCGCGGTGCGGAAGGACTCCCCGGCGCGCCCGTGCGCTTAAGAGGCGGTCCGATAGGAAGCCGTCTATCTGCGCTATTTGTCGGCCTCTGCTGCACTGCCATTGCGCCAACACAGTACCGCTGAGCAGCTCAATATCTGTCCCGGACGGCCAACTACACTCCGACGTTCCGCAAGGTCCGAGAGGATAGCGTCCCTGACGATCGGCGGCACCAGAAGGCCGGGGAGAGAGGGTGTGATGTGCAAGGTCAAGGAGTCCCAACCTGAGCGCCGGGTCTGCAGTGGTCACTCTCTTTCATGTGTCAGCCGCACCGCCGCCGTACTTGTGCTGCGCAGAGTCGGTTTGCTGGTGTGCCCCTGGGGGACGTTGGCGTTGACGGCACAACAGTTCGTTGGGACGCGGCATCCACGGTGGATCTCCCACCGCAACGTCCAGTCGGCGACAGCAGTCGGCAGCCTGGCAACGTCATGCGCGCTGCGCGTCTCCAGCGCCCGACTGCCACGGCACTGCGTATTCGCGCTGGCCGTGCGCGCTGGCCAGAGAGCCCATTGAACTCACCGCTGCATCCTGGCCATCCACGAGCAAGTCCCGGAGCGCATTCATTCACGCACGCACCGCGCGCACTGTCGGCTGAAGAACCTTGGCCGTAAGCCTCCGCGACCCGAGGTCTGACTCTTCCTCACATGCTTGCCAACGACTCGGACGAGCGAATTATCCCAAGGACCACGAAGTCGCGAGACCAGAGAGCCTGGCTTGGATCTCAGAGTGTGATTTCAAGCAAGCTGGGCACACCATGATAAGGAAACAGGTTATCCTCGGTTCCACTCTCCTCAAACACGTCTCGTGATAGCACGAGCGTGCTATTCCGCATCAGCTACAATCAGAGTTCACGGCGCGTGTGCTCTCGTCCGCAACGACATGTGCCAGCTATCTCGCGCCGCGACTGCGGCGATACAACATATTCAGGCTGTCGCTTCACAACCGTGACAGCGCTCTGTCCGCAGCACGGCGCTGGCACAATCTCCC
>JAASLG010000033.1:0-56938 GCA_013365235.1 Cercospora sesami
GAGTTGTTCAGGCGCATCCGACGCATGCAAGAGGATATCGATACACATCCGAACAGTGCTTTCAAGACGGGAGACTCGGATGCTGAGAGACGATCTCTGCAAAGGCAGCTTCGTGGTCTGCAAGATCGTCTGCCAGAGCTTGCGAGCCATGTACGAAGATGCGAACGAGCAATTGCGGATGCGCAACTGGAACTCTTCCGATTGAAGGATGCCAAAGCCAACCCCAGTTCTGCCCAACCTATTATTGGTACTGGGCCTGGTGGAGCCGTGACCGAGAGCGATCGTCTCAAAGCCAGGGCCAAGGCGATGATGCAGCAGAGATCAGCAGCGCTGAGTGGCAAGAAGGTCGAAGTTGCCGACGACGGCAGTGCTGCTGCTGCACGCCTGGAAGAAGAGAGCAAGAGAGTTACGCGCGAACGCGAGGACAACGAGAAGATGGTGAAGGATGTCGAGGAGAGTGTTACAGAATACAGCAGAGGCCTCGAATCTAGCTTGAAGGAGGGCGCCGAAAGTGCTTCCGATGAGCACGAGCGAAGACGATGGGAAGACGGTCTCGGAGTTGAAGATGAAGTCAAGGATTTCATCTTCGATCTGCAGCGCACTTCACGAGCTGCGAGGGTACGCAATGAAGAGCGCAACCAGACGAGAGCGAAACCTGTCGAGGACGATAGTCGAAAAAGCACACCTGCCACAAGGACCGAGAGCCCGGCTTCATCTCGCCAACCCGCTGCATCCTCGCCAGCGACTACCGGCTCGTCGTACTCTAGCTACAAGACGGCAGAAGAGCGTGCTGCATTCATCAAACAACAAGCTGAACAGCGTATGGCCGAGCGCCTGGCTGCGCTTGGTCTGAAAGCACCCTCGAAGGCTGGCGGCGAGACTCCTGCCCAGCGAGCAGAACGAGAACGCAAGGAGCGAGACGATAAGCTACGACGTGCAGAAGAAGAGGACGCAAAGCGCGAACAAGAGCGACAAGCGAGGATCAATGGGGAAAGCAATGCTCCACCCTCGCCAGCCGCCTCGAGCAAGACCAAGCCACCTCCTCCCGCTCCTCGCAAGAATCGCAGTGAGAGCTTGCAGAGTGACACACAGGCCAGATCAGAGGCCAAGGCGGCTGAACAGCAGATCAAGGAGCAGGCGCTGAAGGAGCAAGAAGCGGCTCTTGCATCTGAAACGAAGGACATGGAGTATGTTGCACGATTGAAATCATTGCCACTGAACATCACTGACGAGTACATTAGGGACGAAGAAGCACGTCAAGAGCGAGAACTCCAACAGCAAAGAGAAGAGGCCGCGGCTTCTCTCCGAGCTCTTGAAGAGCAAGTCAAAGCCGGGAAAGCCAAGAAGTCCGAGGAGAAGAAGAGGCGCGAGGCGGCAAAGAAAGGAGCACAAGAGAAGGAAGCACGACTGGCAGCCCAGCGTGCTGAAATCGAGGCCGCCAAAGAACGCGAGCGTCAGCTTCGCCTTCAACTTGAGAGCCTCGACGATGACTCCAGCGACGACGACGATGCCAAGGATACGCCGACCGAAAGCACTCCAGCTCAAAGTACCGTGCTACCGCAATTGCAGGAAACACCCGCGTCGCCACCGGCTGCACCCCCAGCGCCAGCATTGCCAGATGCAACCTCAAGTCCTCCTGCGGCCGTCACAAGCCCACCAGAGCAATCCAAGAACCCATTCTTCCGCAGCATGAATCAACAATCTTCCGCAGCATCAACGCCTGCGGCGGTTACATCTCCCGAAGCCAGCCAAAAAGTCGACACGAACCCGTTCCATCGCCTGACGCAACAGGATCTGGCCAAGCAGCAGCAATCTCTCCCTGAGCCTGCAGCAGCTCCCGCTCGAACACGATCGAAACCTGCAGACGAGGACGACTGGTCTGTCCTCGACTCCTCCGACGACGAAAGCGACGATGAAGACAAACCTCAGGGCGGTAGCGCGAAACAACTCGCTTCGATCCTCTTCGGCACCATGGCGCCCCCGAGACCGCTTTCTGCTATGGATAGTCCGAAGTCTGCGGGTCCGGGCTCTCCTGCTCCTAATGGGACGGAGAGGCTAGCGTCGCCGCCTCCTGCTGCTCCGCCTATGCCTCCTAGCGGAGCTCCACCTCCTCCACCTCCTATGCCAGGCAGCGCTGCTCCCCCGCCTCCTCCACCTCCGATGCCGGCTGGTGCTCCTCTTCCGCCTCCTCCGCCTGCTCCTGATATGGGTGGTGCTGCTTTACCAGCTGCTCCACCCGCGGGCGCGCCGGATCGGAGTGGTTTGTTGGAGCAGATTCAACTTGGGAAGGGGTTGAGGAAGGTGCAGACTAAGGATCGAAGCACGGCGAGTGTTGCTGGGAGGGTCTTGTAGTGGGGTGAATGGACGTGTTGTGGAGAGTGTTGTTGTACGTATTGTTTAGAGAAATTGAATTGAATCGAGAGTGTGTTATTTTGGAGAGTTGCAATGCTGAGCTCGCCAGCGCATTTGGTCTATACGGTTTATGAGATCTCTCCCCTGATGCTTGGCGTACCGTCTGAACTTGTGCGAATGGCCTCCGACGAGAGGAAGCACCAAGCACGTATTACTCCACGAGTTCAAGGCACGTGTGAAGCGTCTGAGAAGGATACATGTATGGAGGCAGCATCGACCAAGAAATCGTATTACAGCGACTTTATCGAATTGAACCTCACTCCACACCACTCTCCACACCTTCAAAACCTTGAAGATCCAGATCCAAGACCACCAATATCACACTTGCGAAGAAAGGGGACAAGAGAGCTGAACCGCTTCATATCACGCTTGGACTCAGATCCAAACACGACTACCGCCGCTACTTAGCGCTCTACCCAGCCGTCTAGCAACTACTACGGCTTTCATGTACTGAGCAATACGAACAGCCAGATCCCGCTCGAGCTATGGTTTGACTCTGTCATTGGCATCAATGGGCATGACATTGAGAACCCGGATCCCAATTTGTTCATGACTGAGATCCGTAACTGCGCTAGGTCGACCATCAGCCTTGGAGTTTTCGGAGCCAAAGGCAGCCAAATCCGTGAAGTTTACCTTACTGTACCTCCTGCTGGAGGTGCGTTTAGACTCGCATTGCAATAGGCACCTCTTGGCATCGCGACTGACATCTGACGCATTCAACTCTTCTGCCGACGTTGCTAGCTCCCTGCTATACTCGGATTATGTTATTGGAAGCCCCGATATTGTTGGGTTGTGCGCCAACTACGCTCTCGGTTAGGCTTCAGCTCGTAGAAGGTCATATAAACTCGGCTTTGAGACTCTGGGTATACAACCAGGAATACAACATCTACTGTATGCCAAGCGATGATTTCGCTTTGACAGTGGCCTATACGAAGTCGCTGGCTGACAGGTCCATGACCATCAGGCGTGTGAGGGAGAGGAGCGTCGAATGCCACGCACTCGGTCCCGCTACTCGACCTTTTTGAATGTTGACAAAATACGGAGCTTTCCGGTCAAGGCCCATTCCCTTCTAACGTCGATGCAAGAACTCTGCTCAGGACAGTCTACTGTCCATTCTGCTTCGCGGTGGTCCCATTTTTCTGCTCGATCTACGAAGCCCAGGAAAATCAGCAATCACATCCAAGTCGATAGGAGAAGTGACAGCGGCGGGCTTACCTTCTCCAACATGCCCTCGATCTTGCGATGCTCAAACGCAAATCTCGGATACAAGAATGGCCGGAGATCGTATCGATTGTCGTCGGGCGTGTAAGATTCGAGATAGAGTCCGGGTGTCATGGTCGTCATTTTGTGCCGATTGATGGCGTAGTAATACATGAAATCTCGAACTTTTTTGTACACTGCTCGTGGGTCCAATCGCTCGCTCCATTCAACGACCAAACGTTCAAACATTCCGACGGTGCCGAGTTTGAACGTCTTGCGCAAACGACCGAGAATCGAGAGCTCGTCGTATGTGAAACCCATATCGACTTCGTCGCTTTGGACGTAAGTCTCTGTGATGGGTTCGAGCTCGGCTGTGGGAACTGCGTCGAGGAATTGGCGGAGGATGGGGAGGTTGAAGTTTGTTTCCGACCAGGCTATGAAGCGTTTGAGATCAGTTTTGGAGATTCCCCCGATGGGATTGATGTCTGCTGAGGAGCAGTCGTATTTGGTGAGGTAGCCGCGGAGGCATTCGTCCACGTTGGCAGAGCCGAGGATGAGGAGGCCGCCGGGTTTCGAGAGGGACCACGGGACGAGTTGGCCGAGGGCGTAGGCGAGGATCATGCGGGAGCGCGATTGGAAATTTTGGAGGGCGAGGTTCTCGGTTTGGGATCCGCCGTGGACTTTGAATTTGGGTTCTTTTTGGATGATGCCAGTGACGAGTTCGTGAAGGGCTTTGACCATGGGGTCGATGTTGGTGTCGATATGGTGGGAGCCGATGGCTTCTGCGAGCTCTTTTGCGCGTGAGCGAGTCTCTTTGGAGGATTGCTCCTTCATGCCCATGAACGCTGTGATGAAGATGTTGCCGCATATCTGCTCGGCGGTCATGCCCGCGACATCCTGGCCGTGGCAGAGACGGGTGGCATCCTCGATGACTACCTTGTCCCCTGCCTTGATCTCGGCGACCACGAGCCGGCACATGCTGAACACGATCGTGGCAGTGGCGCAGCTGTCAATACCACCGCTGAGTGGGACTAGGAAGCCCGCCGCTTTAGATCTTCGTAGATAGTCCCACAACCAGCACGCCGGTCCAAGAGCAATCTCCTCTTCGGGCAGATGGTATCGCGGGTCTACTGTAGGCGTCAATTTCGTCAAAGGATCAATCTTGCTTGAGCAGAGATCAAAGTCGACGGATATGCGCTCCAGCTTGTGAACATGGGCATTGTTGGCTTGCATCCCGCGACTCTTCGACGTTCGGAAGGACCAGATCTCGTCGAGGTCAACCAATGCAGTCTGCACTTCTACATCTCGTAGTGAGAACTGCGAGCCTTGGGCAAGCACATGACCAGAGTTCAAGATCAGAGCACATCCATCGTAGTACAGCCTGTCACCATCGCAGCCACGCTGATTCGAGTACATGTAGACACCGCCCGTCTTGGCAGTGGCTTCCTTGATCAGGTTGATGCGAGTATCGAGCTTGCGCAGTTCGTGATGGCTGCCACTGGAGTTGAGCACGATCTCGATGCCTGCGAGCGAGTAGAGGGAGTGCGGAGAATCTGGGGTCCACAGCTCCTCACAGGTTTCTGAAGCGAACGAGGCATCGTTGGTCTCGAAAGCAACCTCGCCAATCCGCGTCTTGCGTTGGTTCTTTGGAAGAGCAGAGATGACCTTTGGCAAGTGGTAGTCTTCTACACGCTGCCTGGGCCAGGGCGAGAAGTAACGCATCTCACGGAAGTTGCCATCGTTGCAGAGGTCGAGTTTCGGGCGAATTGCGAGAACTTCCCCGTTCAAAGCGAGGAGCCGTGCATTGTAGCTACAACCTCGGTGCTGGACTGGCAGCCCCAGATCAATGATGATGTCTTGACATTCTGGATGGGCGATTATCTCGGCGACGATGTCCCATGAATTGGCATAGACGTCGTTCTCGAGAAAGTGGTCCAGCAGGCCATATCCGGGAATGCATAGCTCGGGAGTGAGAATCAGACTTGCGCCTACAGCTTTGGCAGTCTTGACCGCTTCGATGATTCGGTCACTGCGGGCGAATCAGCGTCCGGTTGGGGGTGTAATTGCACCGTCAATCATCAGCAGTAGGAAGGGCATTGGCGAGATTGATGGCACGTGGTTCTGCCGGTCTCCAACGTGAAAGGGAATAGGGCTTGGCGGATCAAGCACTCACCGATTGCCGTCGTAGTCGAGCACCCACTGATTGAGCTGCGAGGTGGCAAGGATGCATTTGCGCGTCATTTTGTGGTCCCACGCTGAAATTGACACTCGATGTCGATGCGGTTGCTGTGTTTGTTGGTGACCCAAAAGTGTCCCGCGTGAGGGCCAGGTTGTGGCGGGCAATGATGGAAGGGCCCAAATGAGTCAGGATCTGCAGCAACGCCGCTTCCCGACGACTTCATATGCACCACCGCAAACGCTGCTCAAGTGAACGGTGGGTAATGCAAGAGCAATAGCTCCGCCGCCCGGTCCTCAGTCATCTCCGACTTGGCACACCCGGTGCTGTGCCAGTCCGACCGTATCTGTTCTCGGATGAGCGGCCCTGTGCATGTGGCACTACTGGCGCGACGACCTGGCTGGGTGGGCGGGGCGGGCTTGGAGGCAAAACAGCACGATTCTTCGCCGTCCCCATGCGCTGCGACGATATCGATCGCAATGTTGCCGCCGTCTGCAATACTCGGTCTCGCATTTCCGGCGAGCACAGCAGGCGTTTGGCAGGTGTCCGGTCTGGAAACGTGCGGAGGGATTGCTGTGAAACAAGCGGCAATGGTTTGCTGCAGGCAATCTTTGTACAACGCTGCTGTGGCAGGCTTGGAGAGAGCCGCCTACCCCTTTCGGACTAGCGCAATGCAAGGCATGCAGCCCGACAACGTGCTCTTGACAGCGCGATGCCACCGCAGAAAGCCATTGGAGGTGCTGGGGATGCGCAAGACGGGAGGATGAACAGCGCAGACACCTCGAACTTGGGTCTGTCGTTTCCGCACGCGCCTGGCGACGTTGGTCGAGTGAGACCCGTTCCTGAGAGCGTTTTTCCTCCTCGGAGGCGGCAGCAACCTAGTGTGGAGAGCTATTGCTGCACGGACGCTACGCTCGCACTCGTCGTTGCCATGATAAAGTCGTCGCTTCCGCCGCGCACCTGCCACTGCTGCCCTCGCTCCAGCATTCCCTCGTCGCGCACTCGCTCCGTCCATCTCTCGCTTCGACACTCCATCGACGAGCCTTCGCAACACAACTCCATCGGTATCCATTGACCACTGCAGCTGCAAACCAAAAAAAGGTTGGTCCACCACCCGATCGGCGCGCCGCGCTCACCAGCCTGGCCACCAGCCAACGAGGCCGCGTCAATTGACCTGGACACTGACGCGCAGTTTGGTTCAGCAGATCCACCTCCATCCATCAATCCAACCCTCGTCCCCACGATCACCATGTTCCGCACCACCCTCGCCGTCGCCTTCGCGGCCCTGTCCGCCGTCGCCAGCGCCCAGAACTACTCCACATCGGGCAACCTGAGCATCACCGCCAGCGAGATCCCCGCCTCGCTCAGAGCTTCGTGGTGCCGTGGACAGACCATTGCTTGCCCACAGATCTGCGGCGGCCGCGCCGAGACCAACACGTGCGATGCTGTGAGTCCATCAAAATGAGCCCGGTCGAGACCAACACGCTGACTGTGTACCAGGAACAATTGACATACGACTGCTCCTGCCCCGATGGCGAGGCCCGCAACATCTCCGACTACACCCAGACCCTGCCCTTCTTCATCTGCGAGCAGTGGAGGACCAATTGCGTCCTGAACCACCCCGACGACCGCGACGGACAGGCTGCTTGCGAGTCGGTCACTTGCGGCACACAGAACGCTACCGAGGCCGAGGGCGGCGACAGCTCTTCTGCTTCTGCCAGCGCCACCCCAACCTCCTCTTCGACCGGCACTGGAGAGACCGGAGCCAGCGAGACCACTGGCACCGAGTCCTCGGCGACTCCATCCGCCTCCGACAGTGCCGCCATTCACCTTGCTCAGAACTACGGCACTGGTATCCTCGTCACAGGACTCCTCGCCGTGTTCGGCTTGGCCATGTAAGAGGATCGTGATGGAGGAGTGCGGCACACGTAATGGATTTTGGTAATGTCATTGAGCGAAGCGGTACGGCAATTTTTCACGGCAGTACCCATCCAGGAAAAGATGCATTCGAGATGAAGATGTTAACGGGTCATGAGTTACGGCAACTTGTTTAATTGTAGTAATCCAACAAAAGAATGCATTGAGTTTCTACCCGCGTCTTTCGTCGTTCACGTTCGATGATCCTCTCACTTTTCTCCATGTATCCCTCGTTAATGGTCAATTCTTCTGCGAAATGATTGTCGAGATAGGTGTCTCAAGTGCCATTCTGGCCCTAAGACTCATCACAAACCGCAGCCCGATCAACGAGCATCACCATCACCACAATAGCACGAAGCTTGAGAAATGCAAAGATTCAATTCCATTCGCTGTAACCATGATTGCAAAATCATGCACACACATGAAGGTGAATGTGGACGTCTGCCTACTAGACGTTTCCCCTTCCTACCTTCCTTTTCAATTTCAAGATTAATCTCAAGATCATCGTATCATCAGTCGATCGTTCATTCATTCATTCATTCATTCCTTCCTTCTTTCGTTCCATGTCCAGTCCGTGGCCATTTCAGCCCATGAATCCTCTACTTCTTCTCGTCTCCTTCTTTCCTCTTCCCATCTCTGATCGACGGGAGGCTGGGGTAAGGTGAGGTGAGGTGAAAGTCAGCCGAGCTGAACTAGAGACTGGTTGGATTGGTGTGGTGTATGTTTCGGGTTTGTCCGTCGGGTTCCGAGAGAGAGGGGGACGAAGGAGAGAGTAGAAAGAGGGGACAGAGTGAGGTTGAATGTGGATGGGCGTTCTAACTCAGCTCATCCTTCGAACATGATGGATTGGTAGGGGATTTTGGTGTGGATTCCGGAGGAGTAGGGGATCGTTCTTGCTGGAGGTGGGTGTGCTGATTGAGGTTGAGATTTGGGGAGGGAGGATCGGTCGACGTGGACGGCTTCGAGATCGGTCTGCTCAGCTGCGATCTCCGGTCCAGCTATTTCGTCGCCATTTTGCTTCTGTCTCTCGTCGTGATGCTGAGAAGGGGTGAGGGGAGTGGTGGTGTCTTTGGCTTCATCTTCATCTTCGTCTTCGACTGCGGCGATTGGCTTCGCGCAAGGATCAGCGAAGTAGCCCTTTTCTACGTTGCCGAAGAAAGTGTAGTCGCGGGATATGGCGTGGTAGGCGACTTGTGCTTCGGGCATACTGGCGAAGTGGAAAAGGAGGAGTCCTGGGTTTTTGGTGGACGATTCGGCTTTGAGAGGGTGAGGAACTCCGTTAGCGATTAGGCGGAGGACGACTTCGTTGGGGGTCCAGATGTTCTTTGGATCGGAGATGGAGAGGACGCGGGTTTGGTGTCCAGTTGAGGGGTGGATGGAGCGGGAAATCGTTGGCAGGAGTTGAACACTGAAATGGTATTCGGTGGACGTTTTGATGAAGGAGATTGCGTCTCGGCCGTGAAGAAAGGTGACGAGGGCCGTTGCGGTTGAGATTCGTGGTTTGGTGCGCATGCCGCTTGTGTCGATGAAGATTGAGGAGAAGACTTGGCCAGAGTGGATCGTCGAGAGGACGTCGAGAAGAGTGGTGGAGGGAGGGATGTTGGTTATCAGGACTGTCCGGTGGGGTTGCTCGTCATCTTCGGCAGCGGCGGCGAAGAGGTCTGACACTTCATTGGGATAGGTGCTGTATGCGGTGTTGCTGAAGCCTGCGCGATCACCAACTTCTGGAAAGCCTGGAGCTTTGGAGTCGTGTCGTTCTGGCCTGGTGTTTCGATTCATATGACGACGCCCGCGAGATGGTACTCGGTTTTGGAACTCAGCCTGGAGGACTTTGGCGTCGCCGAGAGCGGCGGGGTTGTAGAGGCGGGGAGGCTGGTACTCAGCTATCGATGGTGTGCTGGTGACAGTCGTGCTGGGTGTCACGTTGCCTGCCGGCACAAGTTCAGGTTCAGGAGCAAAGTCGCGAGATGCCTCAGTCAGCCCTTCAGTGGCGTCAATCTCAGCTCCAAGCGCAGTCGGCGACGTTCGCTCATCACAGTGTGGTTTGACCTGCGCGAAAAGGGCTTCTGACGACTGCTCGTCCAACGAATGCACGGGCGTGCTGCTGGCCACATTTGCCAAATTTGCGCTGCAGACATCGTCCTTCACCTCCGGCGGCACCTTTTTCCCAACAGCCGGATTCTCATCCACCAACTTCTGCGTCTGGATCGGTTCCCCGGTAGACTCGCCTTCTGGACTGGATACTTCAGCGGCAACTGCTTGCTCGCCATCAGATTGAGATGAGTTGGTGCTCGGCTCGCCGGTGTCGTGCACAACACCCTCGCTCTCCATCTGGGTCTCCCTCGCACGCATCCGCTCCCTCTCCTGCTCATGATACGCAGGCCGAATCACATCCTCAAAATAGCCGCGATACTCCTCTGCAGTATGTTTCGGGTTCTCCTTGGCATATCGCGCAATAACCTCCGTGAGCTCCTCTGGTGTCATTTCCACCCACACAAACGCTTTTCCGGCCAGACTGCGGTGCTCGTGTCCGAGAAATGGCAGTGGTTTGGAAGAAGCCATACTGCGGAAAGACGTGTCTGTGTGGTTGTTCATGGGCGGGGTTGGAACAAACACTGAAGTTCCGTCGCTCTGTCTGATGGAGAAGCCAGGTTGCTGCTGTTGCCTGAAGCTTGGGTTGTCGGAATGAAATGAGGGTGTTGCTTCTTCCGTGGTGGTCATTGCGAAGCTGCTTTGAGATGAGTTGGTTTGGGAGATCCCAAGGCCGATGGAGTCTGGTTTCAGTTTTCGGGGGCGGATGTGAGCTTGCGACGTTGGTTCAGTGCTGCCTGCTGTAGCCTCAACGGCGTTGAGGTCAAGAAGCGAATCTGTTCCTTCGAAGTTGACTAGCGGAGCCGCAGGAACTGACTCCTTCGGCTTCTCCAAAACCTCTGTGACCGAGTCCTTGCGCATGACGGGAAAAATGGCGTCGGAGTACGGTTCTGCACCATTGTTCATATTGTGTGCTGGTTGCAAATTCGACGAGCCACTCAACAGGCGAAGGAGGTATTGTGTCGATTGCTGGGCTTGGACGAGCTGGTCCCTGACCAGGCGCAGCTCAGTCTCCAGCTGCGCATTGCGATAGAGTAGGTCCATGAAGCTCTCTGACATGCCGTTGTTCGGCATATGGATGGAGTTACTGATCCCTGGAGGCGGTGCCCCCAGGCCAGTCACCTGGGACGCCAGAGCGCTGGAATCCATAGGGAGTAGTGCTGTGGTACTGCAAGTTGGTTGTGGTGTGGGATAAAGATGCTTGCAGGCGGTGAGAGATATCCTTCGCGCTCAACCCAGTGCCATGTGCGTGAGTGGACATGGCTGCAATCAGATGGCATGTGAGCCATATAATTATGTGGTGACTTAACTACATGTGAGAGTCCTCAGTGGAGCCATTGCTCACTTCGCAGAACGCTTTCAATCGGTCAGTCGAGCCCTTCAGCATGTGAATGATCCTGAGACTCCCGGTCCCGTCAGCGCATTGTTCCAGTTCCTCTCGCCACTCTTCCTTACTGAAACGACCAAGAACCTCCGCGCAGAAGAATCACGGCTGAGATGACCAAGAACCCCCGCGCAGAAGAATCACGGCCGAGATGACCGAAAACCCCCGCGCAGAAGAATCACGGCCGAGATGACTGAGATGACCAGAAACCTCCGCGCGGAGGTTTCAAGACCTTGCGAGGACACTTTCCTCTGCGCGGAGGAAAGTGTTCAAAACCGGTAAACTGTATGAGCTTGGAATTGTGTGCACATTGTTGCGCGCATCCCACAAGCCTGAGACTGTCATGTTCTCAAACTCTATCTTACTTGCAAAGGGGTCAACGAGCAGTGGCGGACCGCTGGCAGTCTTCCATTACGCTATTCTTGAAAGCCACGTTCGTTGGCTGATGAAGTCTGCTCTATTTCGCTTGTGATGACGGTGACCCCGATACTGTCATGTGCTTTCGCAGGCTAAGTTTTCGCGCTGTTGTCAGGCGCACGGGAATCACACAGAACGTATCGAACGTCGGCAGGATGGTTCATGTTCATGTTCATGTTCATGTTCATGTTCATGTTCATGGTCCATGGTGTCGCGTCAAGCAAGAAGAAAGCAAGCGCGGTCTCGACGCCCAAAATAGAGAGACGATGTTCAACCAATTAGACAGATTCTTGGCAACCACCTGATACAAGCTCCACTTCCGCCCTCTGCTTCAGCTTTTGTCCACCCTACAACCACAGCCAAGCGCTTACAGGAGCGGCTCTCATGGCTCAACAGCAAGCCGCCGTGTGTAACGACAAACTGTTCCGACGACATCTGGCAGGCATGCACCATTGGCCGCGATGAAGTCCACACTATAGCCGATGCGAGTGTTTGTTCGACGACACAGACGCGAACTGTAGGTCTGCGACGCGGCCGCGAAGGGAAGTCTCGGAGTGAGTCTGCATACTGGTTCGTAGCCATCTTCTCCTTCTTTTCTCTCGACATTCACGCATTGGACGGCCTCACGTGTTTTTCAGACTTCTCCCTTTCGTTACTGTTTCTTTCACTTCGCTGCGCGAGACCTTTGTTAATATTGCTTTGCTGGTCAAACGCTCTTTGTTCAGGAATAACGGCCTTGTCCGACATACTCGCTAATAGACTTCACGGCGCCGGGCGTTCACGCAACATTGAAGAGTCGTTTGCCAGATACCTTTAACGACATACATTGAAACGAGACAATTGCAGGCAATTGCTCGCTCACGACATTCACGACTTTTACGGCTTCTATTACAAAGAGCGACGACCAGCAAACTGCATTTACAAGTCCGCATTTTGTCAGCCATACGAAACATGTCATTCTCCAGCCATTTCGAGAAGAAAGTCAACGAGGAGATGATGCACGAGGACGGCCAGCCCGGACGAGCGCCTGCGGAGATGGAGGATGCAGACATGGCGCTGAAGAAGAACGGCTACCCTTCAGCACAGTATGATGAGCAGGAGAAGAAAGACTACCCACCACGTTTCTCCACCTTATTCGGCGTGGCTCCACCTGCACCACCTCCGCCACCACCTCACACGCCTCGCGAATACGTGCGAGAGCATTATCCAGAGCCCAAGAGGAGATCTGGCATTCATATGCCACTTGCAATCTTCATTGTGCTTATGATCACGCTCTTCTTTGAAAGCACCATCATCTTCGCATACACCATCATCGGCCTATACAACAACGCACCAGCTCGACTCTTTCCATGGTCCGGACAGGGCACCGCAGTCGCCGCAGTTTGTGACAGCAGTCAGCAGCAGCCCGCGATCAACATCGCGCCCAACTTCGTCATCCCTGGCCAAGCTGGCGCAGAGCAGCAGCATGTCACGACAGAACTCATCACAATCACAGCCACTCCATCTCCCGCATCCACCACTTCAACTTCGACTTCCACTCCCACGACCAACGCCTCTTCGCAAGCAGCAGCCATAGCATCGGATCTCGCTGGCATTCTGGGAAGTCTAGGTCTCGGAGGAGTCTCTTCGACTACTTCCAGCCCCATCGCTCTCGTCACCGTCAAGCCTACGCAAAGCACTGTCACGAGTGTAGTCCTCATCACGAAGGATCCTTCTGGGAATGTCATAACTTCTAAGCCCGGGTCGACTGTTACGCAGACAACTTTTGTGGACGCGCCGAAGGCTTCGTCGACGACGTCGCAGGAGGAGATTGTTATTAGGCCTACTACGCTTTCGTCTTCGGCGGCTTGAGGGCGGTTCTAGGCTCGGCTGGTTGGGTGAATGATGGATGGGTTTTGGATTTGGCGAGCATGGCGGGGGTAAAATGTTGGGGCGTACGAGTATGAGTACCAGGGTATATAGAGATGGAGATAGATTTGGAGGTGTATATCAATGAATGAGAGGATTACGATATTTGGTCAGTTGTCCATTTCTCAGTCTGGTCGATGCTGATGATGACTTCATACGCCCATGTCCGGTTCACAAAGGTGCCTCTTCTCGTTAGCGAGGCACTCTGTTGGAATTCCATGTAGGCACTGGGAATTAGCAGAACCTCTCTTTCTCGTACAAGCATGCTTGCTGTATTCCCCCAATACCCTCATACTGTGTCACGAATGTGCAAAAACAGGTACATTCAGGTTCAGTTCGTACTGTAGCATTTTTATGTTCTTCTATCCTTAACTTTACACAATCCTAGCTTAACTTTTTCGACCCAGAAGATCTAGGTCATGATTTGTTCTTTGTTCTCCGTTTCCTCGTCTCCCCATTCGCATTCGGCGCGGTAGCGGATTGCAGCGCGGAAGTCTCATCGCTCTCTTCTCCTTCTCCATCCTCGCCTACGAGATCTGCTAATGCGGCATCTTGTGTTTTGCCGAATACGCGGCCGAGAGATTTGTTGTAGAGGAATATGGGGAGGCGGAGGAGGAAAGTGTCTTTGATCGAGGGGGTGGGAAGTTCGTTGGGCTGTGAGGAGAAAGAGATAGGTTAGTTGGGGTTTTGGGGGAGAATCGGGGAATGTGGTAACTTACATCGAGGAGGAATTCCTGAGTATCGCCCTCTTCGGTTTCTTCTTCCAAAAAGACGTTTCCCACGCTGTCGACGATGAGGATTTTGCCGTTTTCGGCTACGGTACGCTTTTTCGCTCCGACGGGTCCAGAGATCAGTTCTGTCTCTACTGGAGTGCTGATGCCGTCCTCCTTGGCCTTTTGCGCGAGGCGAGCTTTGTTGGCTTTGGAGGGGTTCTTGCCTTCCTTCTTCTTCTGCCTCTCCATTTCTCGCTTCTGCTTGCGGTTCCATTGCATGCTTTCCTCGTTGTCTGGGGTGTTGCCTCCATTCTGCTGTGCCGGTGGGATAGCTCCGCCGAGACCTGGGATCGCTCCGATGCCGCCCTCATCCCCCCAAGCGACGCGGCGAGCGTGTTTGATGTACTTCTCAACGAACTCTTTTTGGCGTTTGTGGGAGAGGTAGAGGGCGGCGTAGTGGACTCCTCCGCCAACGAAGACGAAGAGGCCAAAGAGGACGGAGCCGAGACCTGGGCGGAAGCGTTCGTAGTAGTATCCTGTGCCTCTCCATGTTGGGAAACCGTTCTTTAGGAAGTGGTCGTATCGATCTCTTTCTGGTCCGCGCAGGACACCTGTCACCAAGGACAATCTCTCGAACCTCGCGCTGGCTTCCTTGTTGAACTTTTTGATCTCGCCTTGGCTGGGCTTTTTGTCCTTTTGCACATGCACAGTCGGCTTGGCTCCGGGCTTCGTCTTGACGGGCGTGGGCTTGTTGTAGTTCGCTATCCAATTACTCCGAGCCTTGTCGGGATGCAGAGTGCGGGAGAGTTTGCGGTAAGCCTTGTTAATGTCTTCCTGCCCGGCATTGGGCTTGATGCCAAGGAAGGAGTAGAAGGTGGCATTGGTGCCCTCGGACTTCTGGACCTCGTCGTGCAGGCGGAAGATTTCGTGGTCCTCTTTGGTCCATGCAGCGGCGAGAGCCACGAGCAGTGCCAGCAGCAGCAAGTGGAGACGCGGCATGATGGGCGATGCGCTGGACGACTCGGCACACACCTTCGCAGAGGTGCCGATGCGGACTGTGGCCTATGGACAGGCGGTGGGGAGCGTGGTGGATGTACTGCTGTCGTCGGCCAACAAAGAGGCCAGCAGTGGACGAGTTGGGCGCGCGAATTTCTGGCGGGCTCGTGTCGTGGCAGAAGCTTATTGACAGAGCGCGTTCCCTGCCCTGCTGCTGCACACTCCCCGGCGAATCGAGGGCGAGGGGAAGAAATGCATGAAAAGAGCTCTTCTGGGCCGCATCTCCTCCTTCCCACCTGTCCTGCCCATCTTCATCAGATTCACCATCTTCTCCTCATCATGCATGGGCACTAGCTGTCCTCTTTCACGTGCGAATTCAGGGGAGCCAGACCCTGGGCCATCCTCTCGGCACGGCAGCGGCGCAGGGATGCCGTGCGGATTTGTGTGAGCGCAGCGGGAGAGTTCAGCGCTGCTTCTCACCACCGATACTTGGGGACTTTCTGTCAACGCATTTCTGCCTGCTCCTTTCCTCCTCCCACCACCACCCACTCGTTCCGCTCCACCGTCCGCTCGCTGTCACTGACGCTCACACGACGCAATGTAGGTTCACCCGTCGCCGGATCGCTGCAGCTATCCGGATGCGGCCCTCTGGAGGCGGCTTGCAACCACGGTTGAGGCGCGGATGCTAATATCACGCGTGTTTCGCAGAGTCTACAAGACCACCCGGCCCCCCGATCTCCTCGTCGCACCTTTGCACGCGCCAGTCCGACAAAATGGCCCGCATCAATATTCCCATCGATGCCTTGACATCGCGATTGAAGTGAGCATCCACCCGTGCGGAGGCAGCAGCTGCAGGAATGCGTCGGCCGCTGACATGTGCGCGTACAGCTTGGGCGGTCGTTTCGACTCCCTCAGGTCGCAGTCCGTCGGATCGCGCTTCGCCAATCTGCGTCCCATCTCCGAGTTCCTCGATATCAAGCGCATCAGCAAGCCAGCAGACTTTGGCACGATCCAAAACCGAGTCAACTACAACCTATCCTATTTCAGCAGCAACTATGCCGCCGTCTTCGTCATGCTCAGCATCTACAGCCTGCTCACAAATCTGCTGCTGTCCTTCGTGATCGTCCTGATCGTGGGTGGCATGTACGGGATCGGCAAGCTCGAGGGTCGTGACCTCGACGTGGGCTTTGCGCGGGCAACCGTGAGCCAGCTCTACACCGGTCTGCTCGTTGTATCCATTGTGAGTTTCGAGGCCGAGTCCTACTCTGCTCCAGCTAACATCGATTAGCCCCTCTTCTTCTGGGCTTCTCCCTTCACCACTGTGCTGTGGCTCATTGGCGCATCCGGCGTGACTATCCTGGGTCACGCAGCATTCATGGAAAAAGATGTCGCCGCTAGTTTCTCCGAGGAGGCGGTATAGGTCGTCTGCCGCGCACTCTTCGCCCTACGAAACGGGAAGACGACCCGGAGCTCTCGGCGGGACCAGGCGAAGAGCCACGCACACATATCCGCAAGATTGGGAGCTTCGTGATCCACGCTCCATTCACGAGCTGGACAGCGAGGGAGAGTATGATGAACATGGACACGGCGTTGTGTTGAACGAAGGAAGCGATCGCATTGGATCTCTCAGGACAAGCGATAAACTGTATTTTGATGGCTACGACCTGGGTCAGGATAGACGGCAAAATAGAGGCGGCACATTGTACGATGATCGAGCGTATTACGATGATATTTCGGAAGAAGAGGACGAGCGGTACCAGCAGAGCAGGTCGTATGCTGCGAGGGATCGAGAGGAAGCTCTACTACACACCGCTTTGGACAGGATTTCGCGAGCACGAAGGGAAGGTAAGGGCAACGTGAGTCTGAGCATGGACGAGATGGCGGCTCTTGAGCGCAGGAATGGCCAGCGATTGGAGCATCCGCCAACTCAAGCACTGGTCTCACCTCCGGCCACCCCGGCAAAGGCGGCGAAAGAAAAGGAAAAAGCAAGGTCGAGCAGTCGTTCCAGCAGCAGCACGAGCTTGAAAAATCAAAAGGGACGCAAGGGCAGCACGTCCTCCTTGCTTTTTGGTTCTCCAGCCAAGTCGAATTCGAAGACCAAACAAAAGGACCCACCCAGCAGGAAGAACTCCGACCCACAAGCTCTTTCTGGGTACCCTCCTCGAGAGAGCATGATTCCTGGTCCGAACGGAGTCATGTATGCACCTGTGACATACTTCAATCCTCCGTCTCCAGAGCTTGCGCGCGCACATCCTTCTTCTCGGTCCTCTTCAAAGCATAGTCGGAGAGAGTCGACGCCGCCAGAAATGCCACCTATTCCACCACGCTACATTCGACCAGAGTCGTCGGGCTCTCTTCGATCTCAGCCGCCCGACGATGCAGACTGGTATGCCCCTCCATCACGCACCAGATCAGCGAGCACTGCGCAACAATGGGCGCCGTACGACTACGACATGGCACCGCCGATGCCCGCAGCGCAGGGGCGACGCAATGTCAGTGGTCCACCCGCACCGGGACACCCGCCCAACCCTCCTTACCCTACTGATGTTCGCTATGCGTCCCTACGACGAGCTCCAGCTTCTTCATCGCCTTTGGCTCCTCAACGAGGTGCAAGAGAGCAATATGGAAGCGGGCTTCGTCGCGTGGAGACTAGTAGCAGCGATAGTAGTGATGGGCAGGGCGTGCAGATCGATGTCTTGGATCATCCGCGTGGTGGTGGGTACTCAATACGTCAGACAAGTCCTTTGGTGGAGCGTGAGAATGGTACGTCTGCTGCTACTGCGACAGGTACTGGCTCTCCTGCGAAAGGCTCTAGTCCTGCGAGGAAGAGGAAAGGTTCGAGGCGATGATTGTAGTGATGAAATTTCTTGCGATACCCGAACATTTAATTTCGAAGCTCTATCTTGTTCTTCTATACTGCTCGTTGAGCTTGCTGAGCCTGGTGGTGCCTTTTAGAAAAGCTTTCTATGACTTTTTATCATTCATGCCCAAAGAAACCTCTCCGGAAAAGCAGAAACGCCATTCTCCTTTCATTTCTATCGTAATATCTTGATACCACATCACATCCTCAATTGAACCTCTCTTCGACATCCTGCTGGACTCAAATCCTCTTCCACCATGACCACCGATCCTCCCGATCTTCATCGTCCTCATCATCAACGATCGCATAAATCTCCCTTTCCGAGACGATGTTCCCATTCAAACATGCTGTCCCTGGCGCCACGGGGCGGAAGCTCACAGCTCCGTTGTCGCAGAGGCCGACCAGTTTGGGGCCTGCGCAGACCACGGAGCCGGACGCCGTGCAGGGGAGTGAGCCTGTGGGGATTGGGAAGGGGGAGGATGTTCCTGTGGGGTATGGGATTCCTGGAGCGGTGCCTGTGGGGAGGGGGTAGCCTGCGGCGTTTGGTTTGTTGTTGGGTGGATTGCCGACGGGGTAGAATTCTTGGTTGAGGGGTTTGAAGGCGAGGCCGGTGAGGGAGCGGCGTATGTGGGGCTTGTTGTTGGGTTCGTTGATGTTGTTTGTTGGGATGGCGGATGTGAGGGTTAGGAGGGTGGCGAGGGCGTAGAATTTCATGTTGGGTGGTTGTTTAGTGGTGGTTTGATGTGGTTCTTTTGATTTGCTTGGTATCGTAGATGGGATGGAGCGGCAGACCAGCTGTCGTTGTCTTGTATTGTGTTCTGTTCTGTTTTGCCTTGCTTACCTGGAGTGAAATACTTCTAGGAGGCATATATATGATTGCTCCCGTCCTGTCTTACTAGCATGATGATTAGCATCGGCTACTTTGCACAGCTACGATTCTGCGGCAACGCGCGTCAGCTTTCAGTCGGATATACGGAGAACCGAAGCGCGTGGCATGGCAGTGCTGGGGGAGACATCGTTCGAGCACGTTGTTCACAATTCGCCGTGTGATTGTTTGCCTTCGGAGAGTTGCACAGAGGGACGTCAAGGATGAGGCTCAGCGGATTTTGCCAAGAGATAGAAGATCTGTGATGGTGATTGGCAGAGGCTTGACGGGGATGTTTTCGTCCGGCGTCGGTTTGTGCTCCGCGCTTGCGTCGATGACACTGATGTTCTGCTTGTGCATTGCGTGTCTCTTTTCTATTCATGGTGGAAGTCCGGCTGGGCTGAGGTGATTCGGAGGGAACTCCAGAGGGGCATTGTCATTGTTGCTGGGCGATGCAGCCTTGCGGTTCATCACCAGCCACAGTCGTGCGAGGGCTGTGCTACTCTTTGCCACTGGGAGTGGCGATGAGGTTGGAGCGGAACCGGTTGTCGGATATCATTCATCTTGCGGCGTTCTGAGCCATCAGAGTCTCTGGCATGGTAACCTTCTCGCACTGCCTCCTGCATTTGGACAGGCCATCGCACGCCCATGCAATACCCAACAGGATCGGCCGAATCGGTAAAACAGTCTCCAAGTAGTATCTTACATCCCAGGTTGAAGTGGTCGCAACACCTCGAAATTTTCCGAGATCATGTCCACCGGTTTCGCGTCCTTACGACTCTGAACGATTGGGCTAGTGTGACAAGGCAGCTTGCTCAGAGGAACGGGAATACGATGAAAGCGACGGGTCAGTCTCAACTCCGTATGGCGAAAACTGCGGCATTCGGTGCAGCAATTTGTCCTTGTCTTGTGTCAGTGATGACTTGAGAAAGAACTTTCGTCGAAGACACTTTCACTTCACCTGCTCCTTCTCAACCTCCAAAATAACGTAACGCCGTTTTGGTACGACACATCTCTCCTTCGGGAGCTACGCAGCTGATATGGGGTACTCTGCGCACGCATCGCCACGCAAATCACAGTGCAGCAATCAGCACGCCTCAATGACCATGCGCGCGAATTGCAGCAGTTACTGCACGTGTATTCGGAGTCTGGACGCGAACATCAAAGACTCTACCTGGGAGAAAGCCTAGCATTGCTTCACAATGCTATACAATGCAGCGCAAGCAGACGCCAATGCTGGAGACGCCCAAAGCGGGACTGTCAGAAATCTTAACAGCAGGCTTATCAGCCCGGAATACCAGGTCGATCGCCGAGAGCAAGGTTTCCCAATGCTTTTAGACTGTTTTTCGAAGACGGCAGAAGGCTCAAACAATCCACAGCTTGATCTCTTACCACGAGCATCTCTGAGTCCGGCGACCGGTTGCGTGTGCTCGGTATCATCGCGTCAAGATGCATTCTTGGAAGCTTTTTCTTGATAACGCTGGCGAAGTTGGTCTCCTCGGTGAGGAGACAGCGGATCTGAACGTCGAATATCAGCAGGCAGCAGATGTGCGTGAGTTCTACGCTGATCGAGAAAACCATGGTCTCGTACCAAGGGTGAGTGTGTGTTGGCATGCACGTAGCAAAGACCAGAGCTCCACCAAAAGCTCGACCTTGCGGTTGAAGACGGACAGTACACCAAACAACAACGCGCTGACGCGGGGCTCAATGCAGCCAGTCAGATGCCGAATGGATACAAATCCGTCAGGAGCATCTCGGGCGAGATCGTGCTGCCCATACTCCTTCCTGTGCTAGAAACGCCTCAACATCACCTTTGCAAGCCGGACGAGCCGGTGCTGGACGAACACGTCTTCAACGAATTCCAAGTCCAAGCAAAATACGCAGGAACCTCCAGCCCAGACGACTGCAGCTCGAATGATATGAGCGGCCGCATTGTGGAGTGCATGTCTCAAGCTACACTTTCAGATAGCTTTGAAGCCCCGCGAACAGTGCCCCGAGAGGAAGTACCATTGGTGTCAAATTTTCGACACGAACTGGTAGGGTCGGCTTTCGTTCACGTTGACCGGCCGCGGCGCCATAGAGGTCAGTGAATTAGAATATGCGCAGGTCTTGACAGGCGTTGACTTCACTTGGTTATCAGAATGATTCCCTACATTCATGGGCCATTCCGGCTGGTGACAGTGCTCGTTCGAGCTCAGCTGGGCGCCAGAAAAGAGGATCAGAAGACATGAAAAGGTGTACCGAAAATGGGAACATGGCTAGAGCTCTTGATATAGAGATCTGCCTGTAAATTTTGCCCATCAGTCTACACGAGACGTACTTTATCATTCGCTACCATCGCGTTGACACTTTCCATCGGGTGTGCTTAGACAATTTGGAATTACACGATCTGGCGACACATTACCGCATGTTGATTGGCTAAAATCGTCACCGGTGAGCATGCAGTGGGAACTGGCAACGAATTCTCATTGGAATGCACTGCATGAGGCGCCATGTTACGCGATCGAAATTCGATATGCATCTGATCACGGCACTTCCACGATTTGAGACAGTGGCGAGTTTTCGGATCCGAAAGCCATTGTGGCGGCGTGAGATAGAACACTTCTCCGCAGCCGGCGGTCATTTTACTGCATATGATGAACAGGCAGGAGAGATATGATATTTTTCTCTATATGTGATAAACGTGAACGCATGTGAGTAGCGCGAGCCGCACTATTGTTTCTTTTTCTTGTATAGGAAGTTCTACTCTTGGCGTGTGTCCGTCGACCCGTGACCGCTGCTATAATTGATGAGACAACTCAAAGGCAGCGACTACTTCAAGGAAATACCTTCACACGCTCTTTCTTATCCGTTCGAACTGTTGAATCCTGTCTCAACTCTGCTATCGCCCGTATGCTGTCGCTGATGACAGCATCGATGCCACCTTCAAACTGGATCTGCGCAACAGAGGTCAGACACTTATCGGATAATGTTGCGAGCATGTGTACGTACCTTGGCAAAGTCTGGTTCACTGTTTCCGACCCCAAATGATGTGCACCTCAAACCTGCTTTCTTGATATAGTTAATCAATCGCGGACACTTGATCAGCGGCGTGCATTCGGCCACAATGCCGGGCATGCCCCATGACTTGGCACAGTGCACTGCTTGCTGCAGGCAGCAAGTGCGAATTTCGCCACGGGGCGTGGACGTCTTCGAAAGGAAGAAGACAGGATACGAACGCTGTTTGGTGGAGAGGGCAATGCAGACTTCGGGGCTGAAGGAAGAGAACACAATAGTCCGCCCGGCAGCGTGCTCATATACCTTATCCAGGACGATGTTCACGAAGATATCGATGCGAATCGAGAGGAGTTCCATATCCCATTCGTCGGTCTCGAATAGCATTGGATGCTTCAGTTCTATGTTCAAGCGCACTTCTTTCGGCACATGCTGGAACAACTGTTCCAAAGAGATTGACCTCTGCTGAATAAAGTGGCCCCTGGTGTTGGATTTGAAGCCGTTGACTTTGTTGAAGTAGGTTCGCGCCATACGTTCGCGAAAGACGTCGATTTGGGCAGCATCTGCTGGCTGTAGCGATGTGGAATGGCGCCGTGATCCAACTTGGGGGCCTTGGGACTGACTCAAGTAGTCAAATTGCTCGTAAGTCAAGGTATGCATAGGTGCATCCGTCCCTGTCTCGCTCAACAGGAAGTCGTGATAAATCACTGGTACAAGGTCCTTCGTCATCTGAATATCAAACTCGAGGAAACCTGCGCCATGTTCGATAGCAGTTGTGAAGGATTGGACAGTGTTCTCTCCGATTTGAAGTGCCTTATTATCGATCATGTTTTTTCCAGAGCCCCTGTGTCCACCTATGCCGTTTCCGAAATCCCAAAAGTGCGGCGCTTGCAGATGAGATGGAGTCGGGTGGGGTGTGACCCAGAAGTAGTAAAAAGTCACGGTCCCAATGGCAGTGAGAGTTTTAGGATCCTGCAGTGGAATGGTTGTGTCCCGTACAAGACTTTCGCGAAATGGACGAATACCAGCATTCAGCATGCTCATAAGAACGATGCCACTGCCCACAAGTTTCTTCTCGCCCATGCGGCTGGGTGATTGCTTGTAGACTTTCCAGCAAAGTCTCATCTTGGACACGTCTTTAGTAAAGAATAGCCACGGCGCGTTCACGTTCGCTGCCATCACAGGTAGGGTCGATTCGTATTCGACAGAGGGGTCTTCTTCTGCGCAAACGCTGATGGAGTACAGGGACTCGGCACCGAGCAGTGAGAGGTGATCCAACCCACTGAAGATGTCCAATTGCAGAGGCCTCACGGGCTTATAGACATCGTTGCTGCCCAATCTGATCCACACGCACGTATATGTTGGACACAGCAGTCCAGACCGCATTCGTGGTATATGAGAGGTGCTAGATTGGTCGGTTTGTACCATAGGAGCTGTCGGCAACGGATCCTCCATCAGATGAGGACTTGGCTTGGCTTGGGTGAGAGGCTCGAGAAGCGCGACGACCTCCAGATGGCCCCTGTATGCGGCATGCTCTATGGCTGTCCAATGCCGAGCGTCGACAGCGAAGACGTCCGCCCCATGCTTCAGCAAAAGGTCCACAAGAGAGAGGTTATCATTGATCGAGGCATACATCAGCGCCGTCTTCCCGCTTTGATCTTCTTTGACATCGGTGTCAGCGCCAGCCTGGAGTAAGATCTGGCATGCTGCAGTACCAAACCCGATTGGAGCATTGGCGGCCATTGTCAAAAGACACCGACCTTTCGTGTCACGTCCATTGACTGACACACCTAGTTTAAGCAGTTGTTCCAGAACATTCAAATCACCTTTCTGCAGCGCCATAACAGCCAAATCACACGTCAGGTGTTCTCCAGTGCTACTCAGGGCGCGAACTGTAGATGCGTGAGAATTGCTGATTGCTAGCGCAAGCGGCGATATGCCTAGATCGTCGGACA
Organism: Cercospora sesami; assembly: GCA_013365235.1. Classification (NCBI taxonomy): domain Eukaryota; kingdom Fungi; phylum Ascomycota; class Dothideomycetes; order Mycosphaerellales; family Mycosphaerellaceae; genus Cercospora; species Cercospora sesami. Next base: position 23,889 of record JAASLG010000033.1, read on the forward strand.
CCTCCCCTGTGGGCTTGGAGGTCGACTGATGCTGACTACGGAGCAACAGAAGGACCGCCTCCTCGTATCCATATTCTGCGGCATAGTGCAGTGGTGTACGACCAAGTCGGTCACGTTTGCCGAGCACACTGCCGCTCGACGTTGCTTCGTCGAGGTGAACTTGAAGCTCGGTGAGCACGATGCCCGTCCATGTCTCCGTGGTCCCATTCACTATGCCGTTCTGAGCCAGATTCGTGCTTGTCGAAATGCCTGCAAGCTCAACTATGCGATGAACCCTGAAGACCGGATTCTCGCCATATGCCTGCAGGGCTTCCACGTATGCCTTCACAAAATGACCTAGGCTCGCTTCATCATCGTTGGGTCCGGAACGGTCATTACGTGGCGTCTGGGACAACGCATCCTCCGCCCAGCTAGCCAGTGTTATGGCAGAGGACTGGTCGAAGAATGACAGTGCAGACAGGAAAGAGTTGTCAATACGGTCCTCACCGCCACTGCAGCGGTCTATCTTCCCCAAAATTCGCCTGGCGGCCTCGGCGTTGACTCTGGCGAAGAGGACCAGTGCGCGACTGTTGCGAAGGATGTGCTTGATGATACTGGCCCTGCACGAAGCTGATACTGTGTCTTGGCGTTCATCCAGATGTTGCACCGCGCCTTGCAGGAGCTGAAGATGCTTAGTCTCTTTAGATAGCAGTGCTTCGATGGTCTGACACTGCTGGACGAGGCGCTTGATGATGCCTGCGGCAGTATTAGAATAATGTCAGATGCCAGAGGGATCAGTGCATAATGGCCTTGATAATTTGGTGCTGCGCCAGCGGTGAGAGCTCGCGCACTTGTGACCTTCACTGCAGTCTTTAGACCATCGTAGGTGATGTAAAAGGGACCCCAGTGCGGCACCTGAGCACGGCTGAACTCCTGAGCGAAGCGCATGCTGATGGAGCGACTATGGCATCATGTTGTCAGCATCGTCGTTCGCTGCCAAGAAGTAAACGTACCTTTCAGTGGCGTTGTTGTACGTCCTTCACAGCATCACAACCTGCTTCTCGCCCTTGAGCGGACCAGGTGGACAGACGAGAAAAGATGAACGCGGGGTACGGTTTCGACTCCAAACACAAGGCTGAGCTGAAGTTTGACCTCACGTGCTGCACTGCCTGATTCTTGGTATGTGAGGTGGCTTGCACCAGATCAAGGTACGTACATAGATAATGCATATGTTGAGCCAATCGCTTGCTATGTGCTACTCGACTGGGCGCACCGCGGCGTTGAAGGCGAATCAAGAGACCGAAGGCATACTTCAGTCAATGCAAGCCACTGCGACATGAGCCGCGCGCAGCAAGGCAACTAGAGGATCTGAACTTACACTGCGGTGTCGCAAGGCTGGACTGGCCCTCGCTCCGCCCAATGCGACACCACATGGCTGAGCGAGTAGTAGAGCCTCACACACGCACTCACTTCCGTTGCAACGAGACATTGTTTGCAGTAGTTAGTGCCTCCATTGCAACCAAGGAATTCATATTTCCAATTTCGAAGGAACTCAACCACACGCCCCAGAAACTGCCGGGACCCGAGTCTCGCCGAAAGAAGCCATGGATCCGCTGTCAGTGACGGCTAGTGTTATCGCTGTGATACAGCTATGTAGCATGACCGGCCAACTTTTCGTCAACCTCCGCGAAACCTGTCGCCAACTGCCAGGTCGGCTGAGTGCGTTGGAAAGTGAGGTGGTCGATCTCGCAGCAGTGCTGCAAGAGGTCGCTGCCGTTATCGACGAGCGGAAAGCGGGTGCCATTCCACGAGACGACCGCAAAGAAATCGAGAAATTGTTGTCGTACGCGGTTGGCAAACTTCAAGAATTGCAAAAACTGTTGAGAGATCTCACAGCGATATCGAAAAGTACACGCATAGCTCTTGTGGAGGCCAACGCGTGGCGCAAGGTGCAAGGTCGCTTGAAAGGGCTCCAGGACGAGCTTCAAGGTGTGAAGACGAGTATAAACATCCTGCTAGGCGCTTCTAATTCGTGAGTAATTGCAATCCGAACGCGATATGCCGAGTGTAAGTGCGATTACTCACACATCTGGACAGGCGCGATATTTCCGCAGTCCGCGAGCAGGTCGAGGTCGCCACGACAACATCGAGGCTTCATGCACAACAGCAAACCGATTACCACAACGACCTGAAATCAGACCTTCAGCTACAACGTGCCAACTTGGACGCGGGTGTGCAAATCATGAAAGAGACTGTGGAGCGCCGTATGGCACGGCTTGAACAAACCATTCTAGACCAGGAGGACCGCATGTACAAAAATCGGCTTACACAGTTCCGCCCTCCTGTAGATGGCTCTGTGTTGAGGCAGCGGCGGCTTTCCCGAGAGGCACACCAAAAGCATCTGGCACAGTATGGCGGTGGCCGCGACGATACAGTAGGCATGTCCATGGCACAGTACATCGGCCGTTGCCCGTCTAGTTGCCCATGCTGTTGCCATGCGCAGCGACGAGCTTCCACACCACTTGCCATAGATCGATGGCTCGGCCGACTCTCGATTCAGTATACTGGTATGCCAAAGTTGACTATGCCATGTAATCACGCCGCTTGCCAAATGTCACAGGCGCCACGAATCAATCTTGAATACTGGTTTCCGCTTGGCTTCTTGTGGTCACAGATCATCCGACTGCGTATGGGCTATGAACCAAACATCGGGCCGCAGCTCCAGTTAGCTTTACTGAGACGAATCCCTGACTTCGCTGCAGCTGTCGACTACTCTGTAAAGGGCAACATAGAAGGCCTCAAAGACCTGTTTCGCAGAGGGTTAGCATCACCTCGCGATGTCAGCGATACTCGTGGCTATACCCTGCTTCGCTGGGCGATGTATGCGAAGCAGTGGGAAACGTGTCGATTTCTCTTCCATGCTGGTGCCGACGCGGACTACCGTCCAATCTCCCCTGGCGACAATAGTCCTCGGAACAAAGCCAACGACTTTCTAATGATCGGAAACTTGAGCAAGGAGGCGGAGGAGTTGTATCGTCTTGTGGCCGCCGGCGTCGAATACATCGACGAACAGAATTACTGCGAATTGCATCGCGTAATACTTGGACTCTCCTCGAGAAGTATTGAAGAAGTACTCATGGAACATCCTGAACAGATCGAAGCTCCCGATGCTAAGGGCAGAACACCACTGTCATGGGCGGCTTGTAAAGGGGACAAACGGGCCGTTATCGTTCTCCTCGCTCATGGAGCTAATCCAAACACCATAGACATGCAGAACTCCGGTCCAATCACCAACGCATCTGACCAGGGCCACACCGCTTGTGTGAGACTTCTTCTGGAAGCTGGTGGTGAGACCGATCCCGCTACGCCCGAGAGAAAAGGTAGCCCACTGAATTGCGCTGCGCGCAATGCTCACGATCCGCTGCTCATTAAGACACTCCTAGACTTTGGTGCATATGTTGAGAGCTCTGGCATCGATGGCGTAACACCTTTGATCCACGCGACCCGAAGAGATAATGAGGCGTTCGCGCAGCTGTTCCTAGAGTACGGTGCCGACATCAACGCCATGTCTACAGCACAGCATACGCCTTTGACTACTGCAATTGCACACAACAGTCACAAGGTCCTCAAGCTACTTTTAGACAGGTGGCAGGAGTATAGCGAATGCCCACGCTTAAAAGGGCCTCACATGTTGCCTCTGGTCGCACAATTTGGCGACTTAGAAACCATACAGATCCTCTCCGATACGGATCATTTCAAGCTAAAGTATGATCCGACATACAAGATCGATGACTACTTCAAAACACTTCAGGAGCGATATGATTCCGACGAAAAGCTCGAAAAAGCTTTTATCGACTTCCTCGCTGTGCTCGATTACCAAGTGCAGCCAGATTCTACGCTTGACGGGAAACTAGAATCTGGTTGTCTTTCGAGGCGAGGATCGGGCCAACTCGAAAAGGTCCATTTTGTGCATGTGGGTGACAATGAGGAAGATCTCCTCGACATTGATGAGTTCGAGGATGCGCTTGAGCATCTTGCGGAATGTCCGATCGCTTCATAAGATTGTGCTAGCAGGTCGAATGGCTGTTGTCCACGAGACTACTCGTTGGACACATCGTACCGAGTGTCTCCCTCTGCTGCTTCTCGGGAAATCGTATCAATTATCGCACATGGGAAGGATGCACAAGCTGTAGGTCGATGGCCAATACGCAAAGCACCAGGTCAGAGCCAGAATACGTGTACCGGTGGGCTATGGAGACATCTCGCCTACCGGTCAGATTGATAACTTTCGACGAGTCACGAATTACGAATTACTTATGTATAAGCTTAATAGATGGGGTTCTGATGCTTGCTGGTTCTCCACGAATCTTCAATGACCGTTCTTGGTCTGCACGATCGCTTGAGCTGAGCCCAGACTCAGTCGGAAGCACTTGGTCACGTAATCTCGGTCTAGAACATTGATCGACTAGTCTCAGCTCGGAACAGCGATGTTGCGGCTCAGGTGCAGAGTCGTCTCCTTGTCTTATATCAGCGAAGAGAAAGACCTCTCACCGAAGACACTTTCACCTCACCTGCTCCTTCTCGATATCCCATATGACGTAATGCCGTCTCGAAAAGACACATCTCGTCTCCCACGCGAGCGTTACATCGCAAAAAAGTACACGATGCATAAAGTTCCCTAGTCACCCAAGATATTACTCAAAAGCAGATCCACCAAAACATGCCACCTACACTCATCCTTATCCGCCACGCCGAAGCAGAACACAACGCAACAAGCAATTGGAACTTGCATGATCCGGAACTTACAGCCAATGGCATTGAGCAATGCAAAGCTCTCGAAAAGCATCTCAGTAAAGAATGTCCTTTGGCGTTGAAAGTGGTATTACCAGTCCCATGAAACGGACTTGTCAAACCACGCTCGATGCCTTGTCGTGGCTTGTCAAAAGCGCCGTGCCGGCTGAGGTGGATGCGATGTGGCAAGGTCAGTTTCAACTTCTATCTCATTGGAAAAAAATAATTGTAGCTGAGATTCGATGCATTGATAGAAAACTCCAACAAACCCTGCGACACTGGCAGCTCTCTCCAAGAACTTTCGAAACGTTTCCCAGAACTCGATTTCTCTCATGTCGATCCTAGATACCCTGATAAATCTGACAAGACTCCGTATGCGTATACGAAAAAGGCGAATCGGGAACGAGGGAATCATTGTCTGGAGGATTTGTTTGCTCGCAAGGAGAAAGTTATTGCGGTTGTCAGCCATGCGGGGTTTTTGAGGACGGGGGTCAGTAAGAGGAGGTTTGCGAATGCGGATTACAGGTGTTTTGAGTTCTCGAGAGGGGCAGATGGGAAGTTGGGGCTTGTTGAGGATGCGGAGACGGAGAGGACTGGGGGTGGGATGGGGAGGAGTGAGAAGGGGTTGTTTGAGGTTCAAGAGTGGGATTTCCCGGTCGAGGTTCCTGGAAGCTGAGTGGAATAGGAGGGGAGGAGATGGGGCTCCGTGGGATGCCGACTTGTGTGGTGCAGCTCATTCACCTGGATAGAGGATGAGTTTCGTGTTACAGAAAATACAGTATTCCTGATGTCGCTGGCAGGAAGTTCGGAAGCAATGGTGTCTCAAACAGCGCTCCGCTGTGCTACTGCGCCTCTCTGGAGACCAACGAGCAGGGAGCGCCTTGAGTTCGGAGACGGAGCTAGTCTGGCGATCGTGAGCCTCATCTCACAGAAATTCTCACAGAAACGTTCACAGCACATTTTTGGCCGCGACCAATATCATGAGCTTTGTAGCCTCCAATTCTTCAGAGAAAAGGCGCTTTTTCTGGCGATAGCCGAAGACAGCCTCGTTGCCCGCCATCATCATCAACAACACTGCAAGACTGCACGGAATGCAGGTACTTGCCGCATGTTACATACTGCAAACACCCATCGGCCAATAGCCTGCGCATGCGGCTGCAAAAACCTTCTCACCAGCGCACACAGCCGCCTCGGCCTTACCCAGCGGCGACGATGGTCAGCGAAGTTGCGGTGGGCGGCGCTGCGGCGGAGAGATACTTTGCAGATTCAATAGCGTGGGTAGAGCCGGCGGTGCATGTCATTGCGGGACACCGTTTTGTACAGCTTCGAGCTGGTTTTGTCGACGACTCGCACGGGCATTCGCAGCAGCAGCCGGCACCATCCGATTGCTGTCAACGGGCGCATCGATGCGGAGGGACGACCGAGCGTTGCTGACGGCCGTTACTGTATCAGGTGCTGGGATGGTGGTGGCAGCGGAAAATAAGCAGCATCCGTGCGGTGCGTGCTGGCCTGCTCCCTACACTTGTATCTACCTACCAATGGAATGCCCGATGGTGAATCGTGGCGTACTGGCAGAGGTATGACACCATATTCTGGAGTTCGGTGTTCAAGTTCGCTCGAGCTGTTTGTACTGGTGTTAGGCCATTGTAATCCTCGTCATCATCCTCATCGTCGGCGCCGTCGTCGTCCGCGGCCTCGAAATCTTGATCCTCCTCATCTTCGTCTTCGCTGTCCTCGTGCTTAGAATCCTCAACGGTGAACGCCGCACGCAGGTGACTCCACAAATCCATCGACATGACAAGCCGACCACGAAGCGGCCAAAGTGCTTCTTGAACGTCGTTAGCGGCGGTGTAATATAGCCGCTGGAAGCGGTAAAGATCTTCTGCCTCCAGCTGGTAGTTTTCGTCCAGCTATCCATATCCCCAAGCTATGGCTGCTACGGCGACTGCCAATAGAGAGTCATAGTCGAGTCGGACTAAGATGTCGTCGAAATCTATGTCCGCCTCATCGCCGTCCTCAAAGACGGGATTCAGTTCGATTAGTCGCTGTAAGACAATGTCTTCGTCGATGTTGAATTCTAATGCTTCAAAATCGAATCTTTCAACGGTGGCGATCCAGCGAGGTCTGGTGGATTCGTCGTAGAGGGTTCGGCGGCAGTTCGGACAGGTGGATTTGCTGGAGAACCAGGAGCGAGCACAGACGCCACAGAAGAGGTGGCCGCAGGCGGTTTCAACGGGAGAGGAGAAGGGATCCTGGCATATAGCGCAGAGCTCGGCGTAGTCGTCCTAGTCTTGCTCCATGGCGGAGAAGAGGTGGTTGTTGATGAATTCGGTGTATGAGGGGAGTGGCATGTTCGATTGCCCTTAGGAAGAGGTGTTGGCGAGCGTCCTGAGTGGTGGCCAAAACGGTTAGTAGTGCGCGCGAGAATGTGGTCGAAGCAAAGGTTCGTCGAAGTGCTGGTTGATCTAGCACAGCGTCAATTGGCAGTCGAGCTGTGCTGATGTAGGTGCGAAGAGGAATGACCGTGGATTGAATCCGAGTCTCTTGGTTTAGCTTGCACGTGTGAATTGTCGTTGTTTGACACCGTTGAAACACGCTAGTGTCAAGCCTGCAGGAGGCAGACAGAGACAGCGGGGGCTTCAGTTGGGGCGACGAAACCGCCACTCTTCTCCTGTACATCAGAAATTGTTTCTTGCAGCATCGTGGAGTCGATTGCAGCACAAATGCGTTGCTGCAGATTCGATTGTGAACAGCACAGGCAGGAAGTGAGACAGACAAGGAGCGCCTTCGATGATTCGAACAATTACAACGCTTCTTCGAGCACCTTCCAGCGTATACAAGCGATATGTTGGTCGGATGAATGAGCTCGATACTGCAGACGCGATCGAACCACCTCGTTACCCAGATGGGAGGACCACAGCGAAGAGACAGGCGCTTCCGGGCTTCCAACGGCGGCGTACGTGCCTCCAGGGATTTGCATTGTCGAGTTCCGGACACTCTCCCGTTCGAAAGGAGCTCTACAGCATGGACGTGCTTTTTCGAGATGTCTTTCTTCAGGAGGAGTAGTCGCTCGATGCCTGGAATACCTGTCACGCTTTCGAAGTCCCTTGAATCCCCATGTAGGGCAAGCTGAAAATCGGTGGACTGACCGTATTGATCAGCGCGTTGAGGGACGTTTCTGGGCTCTGCTGGTGCGAACTGATAGTCCGTATCACCACCATCTTCTTGCATTACTGGCTCATCTCGGCAGTCTCATTTTCCATATGAGGTTTGAGGTAAAATCGCCTCATCACCAGCCTCGCTCTCCTCTCCACTGTCCTCTGCAGCGTCCATATCGCTATTGTCGCTGTTCTTCTCGCTGCTCTCTTCACTGTCGCCGACTGCACTTTCGTCCATGTCTTCGACCTCAGCCTCCTCCGCCTCATCTTCAGCCAGATCGCTTTTCAGCACCAAGCCGGAGATCACCACAATCCCAGTCCGTTCAGCGTGCATCGCGCCCAGCATTTCAAGCGACTCATCGTACTCAAACTCATATCGACCCGCGGAGCGATCATCGCGTATACGCCTCACAAGTGCACTAATCCGCCAAACCTCCCCATCAGGCGCCTCCGCATCAAGAATGCGATGTACAGCCTCTCGAAAAGCATCCCTTCGCTGCTCCTGCAACCGCAACTCCTCGTTCAAGTTCTGTCGGAGCTGAGTCGCAGAATCTCGAAAACCGCTCAAGATTGCATTGATAGCCGCTTTCGGATCGGGCGGTCCCTGACATATTTTACTCCGACAAATGGGGCATTGATCTGACATGGTGAACCACCGAGTCCCGCACTCGTAGCAGAAGCAATGGTCACAGAAGGTCCTGATGGGGAGTGCGACCGGCTCGTAACAGATTGGACATTCTGCCGGTGCGTGCGCAGCGCGCGCGGCGGCCGCCTGAGGGGTCGTCAAGGAAGCCGTTCGGAACATTGTAGGCGGTGAAGTTCGCTGGCAGCGAAATGGAGTAGACAGCAGTTAGTAAATGCCAGTCGTCGTCTTCAATAATCCGAATCTCCGGGACACGTTGTGCGACTTCTCTGATTTTAGCGCTTTTGGTGACCGGGAGGCAGATTCTCTTCGCAGAGTCCGCCGTCGTAATGATCGCAAGCGTAGCGAGAGGAGTGGTTTTCGTCCACTTCACTTGATCTCGGGCGATGATGGAACCTTTTGCTGCGCGATATCGATGTTGAGTCGTTGTGGCCCGAGTTGCAGAGTTGCAGCTTAGGTAGCTACGGGGTGGGAGGAAGCGGATAGCTGCGGGTTTTAGTTTTAAGTTTTGAATTATATATGGTGCAGTCCCAACAGTTGGTCATTTTCTCGCCTCGCAGTACCACACTTTACCAAAAGCCAAATACAGGTTACGATCAGTCTACTTCCCATGGTAGGGTCAGAGCCATGGGCCATCATCCTCGCACGGTGCGTGGTCCTTGTCTAGGCATGCTTCGAGCCCTAGCGGCGAGTGAGCTACAAAGCTGCGACCCCAAAAGACCCGTGCTTGACATTGGAACCAGTCCCTAGCAGCATAGACTGCTTCTGTGAGATCGTCTTCGCACTGCCGGAAACTCTTCAGGTTCGTGTGGAAGGGTATTCCCATATGATTACTCCCAACTTGCCACCAAGAGTTTGCACATTGGTAACCTTCTATGGGATTTGCTTTGCCTTGAAGTTAGTCGAGTTCAGAATATATTACGAGAGCTTACCTTTTGGATTTGCTTCTAGCATTGCCTTCATCTCGGCCATGCATTGTATCAGTTCTGTTGAGTTAGCACCAGTAGTCTCTGCCTTCCAGTGGCCCTTTTTCCAGGTTGCCGAAGTCTGCCTTGCTACTGCAGCAAGAGCAAAGAGTTTTGCCCACTTCATGATGTCTTGGACTTGAGCAATGCCGAATTTGGCTGAGGTAATGCCGTGTTGTCGGCTCCACCGAGATCGAGGTCGTAGGCTAAGCGACGTGGCTTCGAGTAATCCGAATTGCGTAAACTGCTGTTGAAGCTAGAGGTTGTGCGGAGGAAGAGTTAGCAGTACCTGTTGGCAGGTAAAATAAATACAGCAGCGCCAAGGGCATAAGGACAGGTGAACAGGTAGACAGATAGACAACCAACCGCGCTTTTGTCTTTGTCACCTTACGGCCTCGCGATACTTTACGTTGCAAAAGAGCTTAATTGGGCAATAGTACGCTTTTCGAGTGGTATCATTACTCATGCGTCCCAAGTCTGGCTTTTGTTGTGGGAAAAATCGGATCGATTGGTCGAGCCGAATGCTGGATCCGCGCATTCCGACAGCATGCGGCGATGAGCCTTGTATATGGTATCACGTTCCGTTCAGCATTACAACATCCTCCTCTTTGTGGCCGTTCACACCGTTAGTAAGCTGCAGATTCGCCGTGCTCACATCATCCATCTGTCCTAGTGCCCAGAGCAAGACGAATCGCTCCTCACTCGTTCTCTCCAGACGTTGGTAGTGTCTATCTGAATAGGCCTTGAGAGCATCAAGCACGTCCTTGACGCTTTCCTTACTCTTCACTTTGTCCTGGAGACTCGTCTCGGCCATGGCTCCCGCAAGAGCCTCGTCGTCGTCTGCAGCCGCAATTTGCTTGCGTCGCCGTTGCAGACCAATGATTTTCTCCTTTGGATATATCCTGAACAGCGCATATAGTACACGTTGCGCGACGTGATGTGTTCGACCATTTGCGTTCCAATCTCGCAATCGGCGGAGGAGGCTCCAGAGCTGACTCTCAGACAACGATGCGAGGACATCGTCAACTTCGACACGCCCCGTAAGGCTTTCAACTTCTGTGGAAGGATTGTCGATGGCCGATCTGAAGACCTCGAGAAGTCTCTTTGGGTGATTGAGCTGCAACGAAAGGACAATTGCGTCTCGGAAATTGTTGGCTCGAATCGCGTTCTGCAGCTCCTGGTCCTGTTCGATCCGCTGCGTGGCCTGCGTCGTCGCCGCGAGGGCAGTCTGCGTTGTGGTATCGGCCCAGAAGGTCAGTGTGCTGTCCGCCGAGCCAGAGACTAACTCAAGCTGTGATTTGCTGTCCGGTGCCTCCTCCTCAGCTTCTTGAGATTCTGCTTTCGCATCTGCCTCACTGCGTGCTGGTTGCGGCCGGACCGCAAGCGCCCAAACACGATCGATATGATTGTCGAGAGTTGCAGCACATTCGCTACTTTGTGCATCCCACACCTTAACGAGACCGTCGCCAGCAGCGCTGGCCACTTGCACACCTCTGACGTCCTTCCCACTTTTGTTCGGCGGAGGAAGCCAGACGACTTTCAGCACACTGTTCGAGTGACCTTCAAATGTTCGCAGACAGCTGTAGTCTGTCAAGCTCCAGATCCGGACGGTTTTGTCACCGCTGCCAGTGACCACCATACCTTTCGAGGTGCTCGCACTTCCGCTTTCGTTCGTAGTCAAAGGAGGCATATCGGAAGGGGAAAATGCAACTGTCCACACACCACGCTTGTGGCCTCGCAACACTCCGATAGTCTCGCCGGTCTGCACATCCCATATCTTCACAGTCTTGTCTTGTGATGCGGATGCGAACAGAGGGGTTGTGTAGGAATATGAAGCCTCAATCGCATTGATGTCTTTGTCATGCGCTTTCCTCGTGTATGCTGCCCTGGGACCTTTGCCGGCTTGCGTGCTGATATCCCATCGCTTTATAGTCTTGTCCTGACTTCCAGTGATGAGGAATTTAGGCGGGTGCTCGAGCGGATTTTGGTACTCCTTCGATCCATGTGCTGGTGTGCTATTGGGAAGCGCTACAGCTCCTATGCTCTCAGCATGCCCGGTGAACGTGGCATAGCACTCATAAGCGTTGTTCTCGGAATCTAACCGCCACAGCTTTGCAGTGTTGTCCTTCGCTCCCGTGGCAAGCCAGCAGCCAGACCAATCGGTGTCGATGGTGATAATAATCTCAGAGTGACCACGGAGAAGAGCAACATCGGCGCCAAAGTAAGGTGAGCCACCATTTGACTTGTCTGTGTCCAGCGAGACAATACGGATGTCTTCTAAATTCGTCGCAAGAGCCAGAAGCTTTCGATCCCGTCCAACATATGCAAGGTCGATGACTTCGTCATGAGTCCCACTGATCCGTCGAATTATGGGCAGTGGCGGGGTCCGGTTGGCGCTGGATGCACTCGCGAGCCCTTCCAATGACCGCAAGATCAAGGTCTGATCGTCGTGCACCGTGAGTAGGAATGGCAGATCAGGCGAACACTGCACATCGACTATTCTTTCGATCTCCGCGCCTTCCTCCTGCTCTTCTGTCACCTCTCGTCCATCGTCAGTGTTCCATATTCGAAGCCTCGCGGTCTCTCCTCCCGTGTAGACGAGGAGACCCTCCTCGAGAAATCCAGCAGCCTCGACGGTCTCTAACACCGCAATCGTGCTAGCTTGTTGCCATGACCTTGAGTCCCAGAGTACGACTGTCTTGTCTCTGCTTCCGCTGAGCAGCAATCTCTGTTCGGCCGAGTAATCCAGGCTCCTCACGACGCTGACGTGACTCTCGAGTGTCGCGACTGCTTTTCGTTTGTGGAGGTCCCACACTCTGATATTCCCATCGTCGCCTCCAGAAGCCAGCCTATACCCTGCTGTCGCGCCATCTTGTACTCCTTCCGCAACGTCATTCTTCTGCTTGTTCTTTCTCTTCTTGCTCTTGGTCGTTGCCTCGCCCCCTTCGTTCGGATCGACTTGGAAAAAGTGCAATGCCGAGATGACTCCACTGTGTCCGTGGAAAGTGTGTGTCGTATAGCCTGCGCGAATGTCCCACACTTTGATCTCGCCATCTGCGCCTCCCGTAGCAAGTAGTGAACTCGTACTGTCTGTTGCCACGACTACCACAGGCGTCTTGTGGGGTTTGAGTGTTCGTACGAGCTTCGCATCAATCGTGTCGTTCAGCTGTGACTCATGGAGGGAATATATGCGCATCGCGATCGATCGCGAGCACAGTATCAGGTGTGAGGCATCGGGAGTGAGTGTGATGGTGGTCAGAGGTTCGCCGTCCTGGTCGCTTTGTGTCAACAGTCAGTCCGCGCCACCGAGCACTATGGACCATGCTTACGCATTCTATGCGCGCCAAATGGGTGCCGGTACTCAAGTCCGTGAGCAGAGCATCTTCGCCCAGTGTTGAGGCCAGAATGCGCCCATTCTGACTTAGCGAGACCGCGCCGCCGGTATAGATGGGCTGAATGACACGACTCGGTTCGAACGTGGTGCGCACTTCTGCTTTGTAGGCCATCTTGCCTGGGTTCGGGATCGAGTGCACCACCACGCAGATGCTGTCGAAGTTTCATGTGAAGCTGCACTTTTTTAAACCCTGTCCATCTAGCCTCCGTGGAGGGCTCCGGAGGCCCGGACCGAGAAGGACGCCAGCACTTTCATGATGTCTCCTCCGCGCTGAAAACTCAAGTGCCCTTTCGACCCTAGTCTCTCTGCTTTGTATAGCGTAGCTAAGGCGCTCTGTCTCGACAAGCGACGTAATCGTGGCTCAAGTTCGCGAGAGAGATCACAAATTGTGCATGTTCCCGAGTTTCATTCTGCTGTCCGCAACTACTGTAGGCTGGAAGCTTGTCAAGTGGTTAGGGCTCGGATGCCGGCGCCGAGCTAAGCGAACCGCGTCAACTGCAGCTGCCTCTGGAGTAACTACTTCATAAACTCCATTGGACTGTTTCCCTTCCACAACACACACACACACACACCAACACCGCAATCATGTATGATCTCTCAGTCCTCGAATATGTCGCCTAAATGTACTAATGTATATCCAGGGAGGTTCTTCTCGGCATCACTGGCAAGGACTTCACCATCATCGCCGCCTCGAAAGCGGCCATGCGAGGCGCAACCATTCTCAAAGCATCCGATGACAAGACGCGCTCGCTGAACAAGCACACTCTCATGGCCTTCGTCGGAGAAGCCGGTGACACGAGTAGGTCCACAAATAGCCACTCACACGCGCTTGTACTGACAACAAATAGTCCAGTTCGCCGAATACGTTCAAGCCAACGTCGCCCTCTACAGCATGCGCAACGGCACCGACCTCACCCCCAACGAGACCGCATCCTTCGTCCGCTCAGAGCTCGCAAAGTCCCTGCGATCGCGCTCACCCTACACCGTGAATCTGCTGCTCGGCGGCTTCGACCATCACACCAACAAGCCCACCCTGCACTGGATCGACTACCTGGCATCGTGCGCTCCCGTCCCATACGCCGCTCATGGCTACGCACAGTACTACTGCTTGTCAACATTAGACAAGCATCACCACCCAGACATCAGCTTCGAGCAGGGCATGAAGATCTTGAGGATGTGCACAGACGAACTGAAGCGGCGGTTGCCGATCGATTTCAAGGGCGTGCTCGTGAAGGTGGTGGACAAGGATGGCGTGCGGGAACTAGATTACGACGACTCGCAGCAAGTGCTAGCACCATAGAAAGACGGTTCCCAATGCGGATCTGTGGTGGTAGAATGCTGATTGGGAGCACGCAGCCAGAAGCTGCTAGGCACGAATACGAATGTATTATATGATGCCCACTCTCCGTTCCCATCGACGCGTCTCAGCCATCACAACGCCCCTTCCGCCCGAATCGACTCGTCTTCGATCGTGAGAGCCACCACACCGCGACACCAACATGGACCTATGTTATGTATCGTCACCCATCATGACCTATGGTGACTCTGCAGAGATCGAACCAGCGCCGCCGCCACAACGCGTTCTCCGCCCGAATCGACTCGTCACGGTCGTGAGAGTCACCACACCGCGACCCCAACATGTACCTACGTTATGTATCGTCACCCATATGACTTACGGTGACTCCACAGAGATCAAACCAGCGCCGCCGCCACGGGGCAAGACGCTGTTGCTCAAGGGGCGCCACATGCATCAAGAGCGACGCGTCGCGACCTCAAGGAGAGGTTCTGCTGCTCTGCTGAACCTTGAGCTTCTCAAAATCACAAGCTCTCCAAGCCATCGGACCTCACAAAACCTCTAGACCTCTGAACCTCGTGCTGCTAGAGAAACCTCCATCACGAACGTTTTCTCCGAGCTCTCAAGCCCGTCAAAGCCAACGACCTTCAAGACGCTCTGATATCTCAAGCTCTTATCGTCCCTGAGAGCGAGTGTTTCTCTACCACCACAAAGGCTGCAAAGCCGCCAAAGCTCAGCCTCCTCAAAAGCTTAGCTCCTCACAATAATCAGAGACGAGCAGAGTTGCACAACTGTGTCCTCCAACTCCAGATACAGCAGTACACTGCTAGCGATGATATGCATGAATTTATCCTTTCTGTACAATTGCTGCCATATTTTCACATCTATGCGTGCGAAAGAAATCCCAGCTCCTTACAGGGGGTTCGTTGCCTCCCGACTACAGTCAGATAACACTAGGACAACAAACATTGTTACCATATCATCCTCCAAGTATCATTACCTGCCGCTTCGCTTGCAAATCAACAATCTCGCATTCATCACCTCCCAAAACGCCCCACGATTTAGCATAGAAAATGCGGTCACCGGCCCTGTTCCTTGGGTGAGAACCTGTTCACCGGAGGGGAATTGTTTGGAGCCGTAGAGGGCATTCCAGACCCTTGAGGCCCGCAAAGGTAAGAATTGCGGCTTCAATATGGTTGAGGTTGGACGGTTTGTAGACGATACCTTGCTCGTTTTAGGCGCCGAATTGGCAAGATGTGCCACATACTCCTCCTCCGACTCTGCTTTAGCGAGAATGCTTCCCAAGGAGGATACTGCTATGCTTATCATTATCTCCGCTCGCCTGGCCAGGGCCTGTTAAATGATGTCGAAATACACAGTTATGTTTGGTGAAATGCTGAAGCTTGAAGGGCTGCTTAATACAATCATCTGCCTCCGTGACTTAAGGCTTTGGAGCTTGTGATCTTCAGATCTCACTTATCTTTCAATTTCATAAAAGAACACGATGACTGATCCACCATTGCTACATCGAATTTATTACTTCTTTCAATGCCCCCAACCTGAAGTTCTAGTCGCTCTTAAATCTGTCAGGGACGAGGGATTTCTGTGGAGGCTGCTTTCTGCTTCGTGATTTCGTTTCCTGAGAGACAGTCGCTCTTAGCGAGTGCAGCAGCCTAATGCTTGGATCGTCTTCATGTTGTGTAGCTCTGATAAGCTTAGGAGGTTGGATTGCCTCAGACGTCGAATTGCCCTTCGCATTCGTAATCATCGCCCATTCTAGCAGACGAAACAGCCTTCATTAGACCTCCTTCAAAAGGTGTGAAATCGAGGCGCCTTTTGCCCTTGGATGACGACTACCGTCCATTTGCCCCCTCAACGAGAACCCCCAGCAGCCATCATCACCCTTACCTTACCCGTGGCCTGCAGGGTCGATCCGCCCGACTAGTCGTAATACTTCACCATGAGACTCTACCAAGCTTCGTTCACGGGCCCTTGAGAACGATCACGGAAAGCCTTCGACCAGAGTCACATTCCGTGCTTGGCGGTGCGCGTTCGAGGACTATGCTCATGCAGTTCGTGTATGCTCTACTGGGTAGCTGCGCCGCGAAAGCAGCACTGTATATCGCGGCAAAGCACGTCTGGACCGCTGGTGTCGGCGTAGCCTTAAAGACGAGGTGCATGGAACGGACGAACAGCGTCTTCTCTTTATCGACCATCTCACCGCGTCCGTACTCAAGGGCTGGTGTATCAGGCAAGACCTTCCAGCGCTTCCCTTGGCGTTCACAAATGTTTCAACGCCAACTGACCCGAGCCTTTAGTCGCGAGCTTGCGCCTCATTCGATACGAAATACGGTAACTTCCTCGCCTTGGGATTAGCTAGGAACTACGGTTGCAGGAATTATCAAGTACGACTGCAGATGCTTGGATATGCTAGCACTTAGAGTTGTGTTGTGCCTGGAGACAAAGCCTTGTAGCGTGCTCTAGCATAGATCGACGCAATGGGCTGCGAGCGAGATTATGCTGCTGGCTAAGAGATGATCTGGATGGCTCTGAAGGGTGCGGAAAAGAGGAAAGGCATTAAGAACCTCTCTGCTGCGAAGCAGAGGCCGTAGCTGAATCAATAAACGGGAGAACTTGTACACTTTTGGGGAAAGTATGCTCCGGACGCTTGCTGCCGATGAATTCAGCTTTCGGGTAATAAGCTGGCACGTGGAGTCCGCTACGATCCTTGAGGCGGAGAAGGATAAGGGTTTGTGAGAAGGAGGGCGTAAAGGGTTAGCAGGTATATGAATCTCAAATCATGCCAATCCAGATCGTGCTTCACCCTCATGATCTCGTCCGAGCTTCGACCAGCTGACGGCTGCTCGCCACAAGGATCTCGATCTACTGCTGATGTGCAGACACCGATATCGAGTTTCCATGAATGCATCAAGTCAAACGGTCTTCTCAACTCGTCAAAGATAGCATCTGGCGCGAGCGAATTGCGGATGCGTCCCTTCGCCCACTTCTCCGTCCAGGCATTTCTCGACGCACTTTCTCATGCACGTTGAATCGTCCAAAATGATCGCGAACCGAGCGATGGAAAACAAGAAGCCGATGATGGCAATGTGCAGCGTGCAGTGTGGTTCGTCGTTCACGTAACGGAGTCGGGTCCGCCATCCGCGAGGCCTCAGGCCCCACATGCCATGTTTCTGGAGAGGTTGCCAATTCAACTCCAACTCGTGCATACGACTCAGCTATACATAAAGCGCATTCTGCTTCACGGACGACACTTCAGAGCTCTCCGCGATACCGAAAATCCTCACGCGCAAAGAATGCAAACTTCTGGTCTACCAAGATGGCCGTAGACGCTCTCACACCAGCCGTACTGGACTACGTCGAACATGGCAATTTCCCGCAGGACGAGCACATCGCTTCGGCGGACTTGAGCTCCGACAAATTGGGACACATTGGTGCAGCGTTACGCAAAGAGCAGGAAGAAGTTCAGAATGAAATACGTGGCCTGAGTAAATCTACGGCTGGCGATGTCGATACCTGGATTGCAAAGGCCAAAGAGCTTCAGGCGGATATTCTGCGAAGTCGCGAGACCGCACGACAGATCGTAGCGCAGCACGAGCAGACCAAGAGTTTTGCAGCAAAGGTGAAGGAAGCTGGCCAGTATGCCACGGAGCTGCAACATGAGACGAACGTCTACGGCTCGATCGCTGCGAAACTGCAAGCAATAAAACGGGTCAAGGTCTTGTTGGATTCTGTGCAGGACGCTCTGGTCAGCAGTGAAGTTGATGCGGGTTTGGCTCGTCTGCAAGAGGCGGAGGAAGAGGTCTTTGTCAACGACCTGGGCGAAGCTCGATCTGGAGTTGGACACATGCTCAGAAGAAGGATCGAGAGACTTAACGAGAATCTGAGGACAACTGTGCACGAGCGATGGAATGACGGGGTGTTCGTCAGCATCGAAGAGCGACGAGTGGTGATCAGCAACGGCCTGGGCTCAGTCATCAACGCCGCTCGAGGACTGGGCGCGTTTGACGATCTCGTTGGGAAACTTGCGAAGGACGTGGAAAAAGCGGTCTTTCGTCCACGACTTGCGCCTGCCAGAGATGGACAGGTTTTCATCTTCGCCATTGATGGCACGCAGCTTAATTGTAATGGGAAAAGTGATGACACGAGCGTGGAAGCATTGTTCAAAGACCTGCAGTCATCGTTCGCCTTTCTCGCACAACATCTGGAGCAGGACATCGTTTCGCCGCTGGCAGAAATCATAGTGCCTCGGATCAATGTTCGTTTGGAAGAGGACTGGCTCGAAGCAGCCGTACCAGTCGACATTGAAGATCTACCAGGCTTCGAATCACTTCTCGAGAAGACATCAGGGTTCGCAGATCAGATCGACCAATTAGGCTGGCACGGTAGCAAGTCCTTGCGCGAATGGGTCCAGTCTGCGCCCAAGACATGGCTGACCAAAAGGCGTGAAGCTGTACTTGGTGACGTGCGCAACCTGGTGTTTTCTGGTCTTCGAGAACGAAAGACTGTGGAAAGGGTTGAGACGCAAACCATCAGCAAAGAGGATCACGCAGCGCTTGGGGGCGCGGATGGTGCGGACGACGAATGGGACGCGTGGGGCGAGCAAGAAGGAAGCGTCGGCTCGCCAATGACTGCAGCTCCGCCAAAGCAGGCCGATGACGAGGACATGAGTGCTTGGGACGAAGATGTCGACGTGCCCTCGCAGCCTCCGAACGCGGGAGTGGCAGCCTCGCAGCCAGAAGATGAAGATATGAGCGCTTGGGACGAGCCCGACACTACTGCTCAGCCTCAATCTGGTCAAGATGGCGACGACGAAGGGGAGGCCTGGGGCTGGGACGGCGAGGACGAGCAACCTGCACCAAGTGCATCCTCAGCCAAAGCACCCAGTGGACCAAATGGAGTAAATACATCTTCGAGGCCGGCAGATCGCGAGATGACTCTGCGCGAAACATTCACAGTCACCGGCATACCTGACGGCGCTCTTGAGTTGCTCAAGCAGATTATCAGCGATGCTCAATCCCTTGCAGGAAGTGAATCGCCATTCGCTGCTGCTGCTGCCGGACTCTACAGCCTGCCTACTCTGGGGCTGGCGATATACCGCGCAACGGCACCCACGGCATATGCGAAAATTGACGTGGGAAATATGCTGATCTACAACGATGCTCTTCACCTCGCGGCTCAGCTTCGGGCTTGGCAAGCCGATCAACCTCCTGCGTCACGACTTCGTGTTGACGGCGATGTCAAGTCTTTGGAGCAGTTCGCGAAAAGAGCTTACAGCTCCGAGATGGAGTCGCAGCGCACGATTCTGTCAGACCTGCTGGACGGGGCGCAAGGGTTCAGCGCGTGCTCAGAGCAACCTGCTAAACAAGAGTGCGAAGATGCTGTCGAACAGGCAGTACTCCGTCTGAGAGATGTGCATCGACTGTGGTCGCCGATACTGTCTACCTCTGCTCTATTACAGAGCGTCGGCAGCCTCTTGTCGTCAATCGCACAGAAGATGATTCGCGAGATGGAAGACCTGCCGGATATTGGCGAGGCGGACTCCAAACAGCTCAAGATTCTGATCGACCAGGCCTCAACGGCCAAGGAGTTGTTCGTGCAGAACGACCGCGACATGACATTCGTTTACTGTCCGAACTGGTTGAAGTTTCAATACATGGCTGAAATCATGGAAAGCAGTCTTGCAGACATCAAGTATATGTGGAAGGAGAGCGAATTGAGCATGGAGTACACTGCTGAAGAGGTCGTCGGTCTCATCGAGGCACTATTTGCCGAAAGCATACATCGTCGGCAGGCCATACAGGATATCAGAAGGTGAGCGGATGGCCATCAATAGTTGCACCCGCAATCTTGGCGGCGGATGCAGCAAGGGACCGATCCGCTTCATGCAGCCGTGGCGTTCGTATAGGTACGAAAGCATCCATACATGTACTCCTTCAAACCTTCTTCACCTTCGCACCTCCTCTTTCCTCCATTGCAGTCAGCTTCATTGATACACAGAACTCGCAGCGGCTGGCGACATGGAGAAGCCAGCATCGACTGCGCCTGACGCAGAATTTTTCGACTTTGTGATCATCGGTGCTGGTATCACAGGAATCAACGCGGCATACAGAATTGAACAGCAATTCCCAAACAAGACATATATCATCCTGGACCGTCGGGGAGAAATTGGTGGAACATGGGCTTTCTTCAAGTATCCCGGCATTCGATCAGACTCGGATCTCTACACCATGGGTTTCGCTTGGCGGCCGTGGTCCAAGAGCAGCCCGATTGCAGATGGTCCCAGCATTGCCAAGTATGTCGATGAATCTGCAAAGGAGCGAGGCATCGACAAGCACATACGATACAACCACGATGTTCTCAGCATGGACTGGAGTTCGAAACGACAGCTCTGGAACCTCAGTGTCTCCGTCAACGGCCAGAGAAACGTCCTCCGCGCCCACTTCATCATCGGCGGCACAGGCTTCTTCGACTACAACAATCCTCGAGCGACGACAATTCGTGGATTAGAGAACTTCAAAGGCGTCATCGCACACCCTCAATTCTGGCCCGAAGATCTAGACTACACGAACAAGAAAGTCGTCATCGTGGGTAGCGGAGCTACTGCAATCACAATCCTCCCCATCGTCGCCCAGAAAGCCTCCAACACGATCATGCTCCAACGAAGTCCAACCTACATCATGAGCATGTCAATGCACAGCACCCTCGACACCTGGATCCGTCGCCTGTTCCCGGGCTATCTCGGCTACAGAATCATCGCCTGGCGCTTCACAATCCTCGCCTGGTTGTTCTTCTATTTCAGTCAATTCTTCCCCAACGCGGCAAAAAAGGCCCTCGAAAAAGCCACAACCTCTGAACTCCCTTCTGGAATGAAATATGATCCAGATTTCAAACCTTCCTACGCGGTCTGGGATCAACGTCTCTGCGTCTGTCCCGATGGAGATTTCTTCCGAGCGATGGATGATGGGAAAGCGAAAGTCGTGACTGGGAAAATTGAGGCTGTGGAAGAGGATGGGGTGAGATTGACTTCGGGGGAGAAGTTGGAAGCCGATATCATTGTCACAGCCACGGGTCTCAAACTCCAAATGCTCGGAGGGGCGGAAGTAAGAATTGATAAAGATCGCAAGATCGAGATCGGAGAACAGTACATGTGGCGCGGCACAATGCTCCAGTCCGTTCCCAATCTGATGCTCGTAATCGGCTACTGGAATAATTCCTGGACATTAGGCAGCGACCTCGCCGTGAAAATCTTCCTCAAGACAGTGCGGGAGATGGAACGGCAGAAAGCGACCTCTTTCGTGCCGACATTGACGAAAGAGAAAGAAGGGAAATTGGAGACGAAGCCGCTGTGGAATATGTCGAGTACGTATTTACAGAACAAGACGTATCCGAAAGCGAGTTCGACGGCGCCGTGGACGGTGAAAGACAATTATATGAGAGATTGGTTTGTGATGATGTTTGGGGATTTGAGGAAAGGGTTGAGGTTTGAGAGGGGTTGAAGAAAGGTCACTGTAAATATTTAAGTATGCTGGGAGAATGAGGTTCTCAGACATGCGAGAGACGTGATGTCTCTCTCCACATGGTACTTCGGTCATGACTGATACCCGTGCTGGGGCACGGGCTGCTCACCAGAACCTCCCTTCAGATCTGCAGCCCAAGCAATACTATCGAATTCGACGTCGACTCTCTCCATCTTGAACTCCTCTGGGCCACTGTCTCGAACCACGCTGAATAATGTGAAACCTCTGATCGGCGCAGAGTTGTCTGTGTTGCCTCCAACGCTATCGAATTGCCATTGCCAGATGATTTTCGAATTGCCGTCATCACAAGCAGCGAGAGCTGAAAGGGTATGAATGCCTTGTGGTGGACTGCATTATGTGAGTAGTGCACTTCGGAGCTCACTCTCGCAGACTTACAGCGCATTGGTACCCACCACATTGTTGATGTAGTCTTCTTTGCCCTTGGAGATCAATCCATCTCCGTTCCCGGTGACAGGTGTACCTTTGGCCGAGTTGATGGAGAATGAGTGCAGCTCGATATCGTCGCCGGCGAGAGCTTCGCCTGTTGCGTGCGCATCACCAAGGTCGGAACCGGCGCGACTTAGGAATCCAATGTAGCGATCAACGAATTTCTGTGCCTCTTTTGGCTTGACGCATTTGGGCTTGTCGTCGGCTTCGTTGTCTGGGAGAGGAGCTGCTAAGGCGAGAGCGGAGCCGAAAAGGAACGCTGCGGCGAACGTTGAAGTCTTCATCTTTCCTGTGATCGTCAATAGATTCGATTTGCTGGGAGGATGAAAGTGCAAGAACGTTAGTCGAGCAAGAAGCTGGACTACCACGCTCTTGTATGAGATTTTGCCTTGCCAATGCTCGTCATTTCGCAGTGAGAGCAAACTGGCTCTTCCCCGTCTTCACGGTGCACGACGGGAACAGAGACGATTAGGAGGAGCATCTATTACATGGTCATCCTCTTCAAGAGCTCAGAAAGTCTCCGGTCGTGCTTGAAGAGGACGAACGTTCGTGGCGTGCACTGATTGCATGTTGCCTGGAACGAAGGCAAATTATAGCTTAGCCTTTGCGTTTGACTGGGGTTGAAAGTCATGGAAGTGTTGGCTTCTCCCAAACGATGTGTCCAGTGTGCGAGAACTGCGTTCACCGCTCCGGCCGGGCCGTGAACCGATGGCTCGCGGTTGTTGGCTGACGTGCGGGTACACGGATGGCGCCGCGGAAAGTGGTGCATTTCTGATCAGTAGAGTATGACTCTTGCGCTTGGCGCAGTGGATGCATCAATTGGGATCCATCTTTCCTCCAGCGCTCGCTCGCTGCACTTCCATCGGGTTGACGAGGAGGAAGGTGGAGTCGACGCTGCAAGCTGCTGCCTTCCACGCTCCGACGGCATCCTCCGCAAGTTCTGGCCCATCAAGCGAGCGTGCGACCTCCTGCAGGCCCGAAACGGACTGACTCGAAGCGTTTCTGGTGGGCACGTGACCGTGTTTTCCAGTCGGTGTGCAGTGTGCAGGGACATGTCGGAGCAGAGGCGCATCCTCCGTGGAGGTCATGACGACGGCTGCATCGGAGCTGCGCTGGACGTCATCCTCGCCTCGCCTCTGTGCACCGCGAGCCATTCTCTTGTACTCGTCGCCGCCGCAGCGCCGTCGCGTCAGCAGCGGACGGCAGGATGGTCGCGTGTCTGTCTGTGTGTCTGCTCATATCAGCAAGTGCAGAGAAAGGAGTCGACGTGTCGCGAAAAGTCAAGAGGAAGGCGCGGGCTGGCTGGAAAAGCTCTGATTGGCTGGCGGACGGCACTAGCGGCGTTGCACTGGCTCAGCAAAAAGATTCCCTCGCTCTCTCCAGTCTTCGCACAAATTCATCTCTCACCTTGTGTGAACACCCGCTCCATCACCCACGACTGCTTTTCCATACCACCCCTCCTCTTTCTTTTGGTCTCTTCTTGCAGTCGTTTTCTGCGGGCGAGGCACATAGATATCCCTACGCACCTCCACGAGAGCGATTCCACCGACCGAATTCGCTCACTTGCAACCAACGGCGCGAAAATCATCATCGAAACCACCCAACATGGCGGACCAACTCAACATGAACGGCCTGTCCCTTAAGGACTCACAGCACGCGCCCCAGGGTGGTCCACCACAGCAGAACGGCTTCGGCGGACAAGAGCGCAGCGCCTACATCCCACCGCACCTCCGCGCCGCAGGACGTGGCCCACCGCCAGCCGGAGCTGGCCCAGGCGCCATGAACGGCAACGGTAACTACCCACCTCCAGGTGGCCAAAAGTATGTCCAACTCATCGTGACCACCCATCGCACTCCCACTGACACGCGTCACAGCGGCTACCCAGCTCCCGGCCAGCGCCCACCACAAGGCAACGGCAACACCTGGGGCGCTGCACAGACCTTCACTCCACGCGGCGGCAACAACTGGGACAACTCGCCTCAGCTTCCGAGCGGCTTCAACCGCAACGCATACGGAGGAGGCGGTGCGGGCGGACACGGCGGCGGCGGCGGTGCCCACCGCGGAGCAGGAGACGGACAGTGGAGAGACGGCAAGCACGTCCCAGGACCTGCAAACCAGCGTCTCGAGCGCGAGCTGTTCGGTGTCCTGAACGACCCCACCAAGCAACAAACGGGTATCAACTTCGAGAAGTACGATGACATTCCGGTCGAGGCTTCTGGTCAGGGCGTGCCCGAGCCGGTGACCACCTTCACCAACCCTCCACTCGATGACCACCTCCTCTCGAACATTGAGCTTTCGGGCTACAAGATCCCAACACCGGTGCAGAAATACTCCATCCCGATCGTCATGGGCGGCCGTGACTTGATGGCTTGTGCCCAGACCGGTTCCGGAAAGACTGGTGGTTTCCTCTTCCCAATCTTGTCCCAGGCCTTCCAGAACGGCCCAAGCGGCAACGTGCCACAGCAGAGTGGCTTCGCTCGTCAACGCAAGGCCTACCCTACCTCGCTCATTCTCGCCCCAACTCGCGAGCTTGTCTCGCAAATCTACGACGAGTCCCGCAAGTTCGCCTACCGCTCGTGGGTTCGTCCTTGCGTGGTCTACGGTGGTGCCGACATCGGTTCTCAGCTCCGCCAGATCGAGCGTGGTTGCGATTTGCTCGTCGCCACCCCTGGTCGTCTCGTCGACCTGATCGAGAGAGGCAGAATCTCGCTTGCTAACATCAAGTACCTCGTTCTCGATGAGGCCGATCGTATGCTGGACATGGGTTTCGAGCCTCAAATCCGCCGCATTGTGGAGGGCGAGGACATGCCTCCGACGGACGGCCGCCAAACGCTCATGTTTTCGGCCACCTTCCCGCGCGACATTCAGCTCCTCGCACGCGACTTCCTCCGCGAGTATATCTTCCTCTCGGTTGGTCGTGTCGGCTCCACATCTGAGAACATTACTCAAAAGGTTGAGTATGTGGAGGACATTGACAAGCGTAGTGTGCTCCTCGACATCCTGCACACTCACGGTGCTGGATTGACCCTCATCTTCGTCGAGACCAAGCGCATGGCGGACTCTCTCTCCGACTACCTCATCAACCAAGGCTTCCCAGCTACCTCCATCCACGGTGACCGCACCCAGCGCGAGCGTGAGCGCGCTCTCGAGATGTTCCGCAGCGGTCGCTGCCCCATCCTCGTGGCCACTGCTGTTGCCGCACGTGGTAAGTATCTGCGTGACTCTAAAAATTCATCCAGTTCTAAGCTAACGACTATACAGGTACGTATATTCCCAATTGCACTTTCCCTCAGCACACTTCACAGCCCCAACACAGCCCCAACACAGCATCTACACATCACTGCACAGCCTTCACACAGCCCATCATCCTGCACTTTCGTCTCTGGAGGATCCACCACGGCTTCGTCTCTCAACTCTCAACTGGACTTTCTGGCCTGCTCCGCCGGCGTGCAAATTACAATTCAAGACTGAGACCCAACCCATTCAAGCAAGCTGCAAGACCGTGCCAGGTCCTTCAAGGACCTCGACTTCAATCATGCTCATCGACATTCCAAAGCTGGGGAGCATCTCAGCCATAGTCCTCTCTCTCTCTTGGTGGATCCTTTCGAACACTTCTACGACTATGAAAAGCCTTGACTTCAACTTGGTCTTCCCGCATGAACAAGCTCTACTGGACCTGGTTCTACTCTGCCCATTCCAATTTGCTGAAGGTCTACTGGATGTTCTCCACTCCCCAAGTCCACCAACAATTGACTACTTCAAGTCTCTGCCACTCATTGACGGCAAGCTATGGGGTGTGTATCTGCTTGTCCTGGAGAAAGCCGGCGCCAAAACTCTCATCTACATTGGCTCTGGACGTGACTCCACTGTTGGCTACTTGAAACGAGTTTCAAACTACGATTCGTTCACATCTTTTGGCAAGGCCAAAGCAAGTCTCTACGGCCTGCCGCACTATGTCGAAGCTGCTCTACTCCAAGGCTACTCTATCACACACAAGGCTACACTTGCATGGACCGACATCCCTCTCTTTTCTGAGCAGAGTGCATGCCACGGCCTCCTTCTCTTGATCGAATGTTTTTTCGCTCTGTGCTTCTAGGCAATGCGCAGTCCAGACAAAGACTACTTCATGCCGAAGACCCGCTGGCCTCTTGAGGCCTATACCTACGGCGGTCTCTGTTCGCACTTCTCGATCAACGAAGGCTACAAATACGACAAGCCTGAAGAGCATCTCTCCCGCGATGAAATCAATGAACTTGCATACGCTCGCAAGAAAGCCAAGGATGCTGAATATCTTGCCAAGCGAGACAAAGATGCTGCTAAGGCTAAGACCAAGGCCTACAGCGAGAAGGCTTTGCAAGAGCAACGCTACGAGTGCGTCCCCTGCGGTCTGACTTTCCAGTCCAATGCAAAGAAACAACTTCATGAAGCCACCGACATTCATCAGCGCAAGGTGGCTGGCATAGTCACTGTTCCCAAAGGCCGCCCATCCAAATCATTCTACTGTACGACTTGCGAGTGGCGGGCTCCGAATCGTGGACGACTTGAAATCCATCTCAACGGACCTCGACACGCCAAGAAGCTCAGGAACATTGAGCTATCCGCTCGGCGCAATGCTTGAGCGGCCAATCTCCCTCAATCCTCCTTCCATCATTCCCCTTCACATCATCCCATCGCATCGCACTCCAGACATTTGAGAAACATACTGACATCCGAAAATGCCTTGATATTCCCAACGTGATGCACGTTGTGAACTACGATCTGCCCACCGACATTGACGACTATGTCCACCGTATCGGTCGTACTGGACGTGCCGGAAACACTGGTATCTCGACCGCCTTCTTCAACCGTGGCAACCGTGGAGTCGTTAGAGACCTCCTCGACCTTCTCAAGGAAGCCAACCAGGAGATTCCATCCTTCCTCGAGACCATTGCTCGTGAAGGCTCAGGCTTCGGCGGCGGTCGTGGCGGAGGCCGCTCTGGTGGTCGTGGCCGCGGTTCTTCTGCCATGAAGGATGTCCGCACGTACGGCGGTGGCCAGCGTCCTGCCTACAGCGGAGGCATGATGGGCGGAGGCGGCGGCATGGGCGGCGGCTACGGTGGCGGTGGTGGTGGCTACGGCATGGGCGGCGGCTACGGTGGTGGCGGCGGCAGCTACGGCAACCCAGGTGGTGCCTCCGGACCAAACAGCTGGTGGTAAACGTCTCCACCCTCCGACGCTGAACATCACACCCCTCGACTGGACCTCATTTTCCGATTGGACTTTCTTACGTTTTTCTGCTGCGTTCCGACTGCTTTTCGCCACGTCACGGGCGGATCTTCACGAGTGTGCCGACATGATACCCACCACAGCATGATAGACTGCGTTTTCTTCCTGGGCGTTGCTTGCATTGCAATGGCGCAGGGAGACGGCGCTCTGCAGTATCGTGGCCTGTCACCAGACATATACCCGGTCTTCCTTGCTCTCAGGCTTTGAGCGACGAGGATCCATCGTGTCACAACGGGCCACGGTACATTTACGACATCATCACACGACTTTGTCACGGCCTCACATGGGCTGTGACACCTGATAGATCGGCTTGCGACGGCGTTAATACTTAGATGGTGCTCTTGCGCTTTGGCGTTGGTCTCTGGGAATGGGCGGAGTTTTCTACGACTTCCGGGCATTACACGACACCACAAAAGCGGCATGGCATGTGACTTTTCACGACATTCGGCGTTTCTCCAAAAACTTCACGAGCGGCTTTGCATGGACTGGGAGGGATTGATACTACCCGCTTGACTGACCCATCCTCCCACAGAGGGACGGGGGAGTCTTGGGTGGCAAAAGAGCCTCCGAATGCTTGAGCGGCTCGTGTGACTACTGCTTTCAGATGATACCTCGATAGAACTGGCATGGAGATCTATGGCTCAAAGGGAATTGGGCGCGGATAGAGCACACAAAAGGTGTGAAAAAGGTGCGTCTGGGAGTGGCGACTGGCATATCAGCGCCGTCAGATGGATGGGAAAGTGCACATGCTGCGCTGTTAGATACCAACCAAAAAGAAATTGTGCTATGAATTTCACAGTACTTTGCACACATTTGTCTTCCACATTCTCTTTACTCCGTCTCTGTTCACGTTCTTGCTGACGACCTTGCAGAATTTCGTAAGTGACCCACCGGCGACCGGATATCACTACGAATCCTGGAATCTCTCAAGAGTCTCTGGCTGCCGTTGCAGTTCAGAGCTGCGTCTTCTCTGATCAGGCGTTTGCCCTCGAGAGCGGTGTTGCAACCCGTAGTGTCGCTGGGGAAGATTGGTGCGGTAGAATTGACTGACCAATTATATCAAAGCTGCGCTAATGCATGTGCAATGGATGAATGTTCTCAGAACATTCTAAGAACGTTGTGGGAGACGGGATTTTTCTGATGGTAGGGCAGGAATGGAAAGGTATGTATACTGTGGAGACGGCCGACCAATGGTATCGAAGGGGCGATCAGGCATGTATAAGTGGTGAATAATTTGGGGAGGGTGCGAGAATGTTCTGACAAGCGGAGGAGGAGATGAGGACTTATTGGTGGTGAGGCAGGAAGGTATACTGTGACCAATGACAGCGAAGCCACGCTAGTGCATGTATGATCGGTGAATGTTCTGGGAACGTTCTGAGAACGTTCCGATGGAGGGAAGTATTCTTGAGTGCATGTTGTTGCTTCCACATTTTTTTTGTGAGTGCTGGAGCTGAGGAAGATCAGTGAGAACAACGGGGCCAAAAGGATCTGAACAATTTTGCATTCATTGACTTCGTCGTAGTGTCTAAGCCGCCCTTCATTGAGGCACAGCCAATCTAGCGTCTTTCGGCACGATCTTGTGTAGAAGACACACACCTAGACGTGCAACCAAAAAGGGTAGCAGCTGCGCTGTCACTTCCTTCCTACTGCCAGAACCCCAGTACCGACGCCATGCTTCATGAAAACCTCAAACTCGATGGAAGAACGAGCGCTACTCGACCTCGATGGCTTGCGGTTCCCGACGCTCATTACGCTCGCCCCTGTTGGGTCTGTATCCTCTTCGCTCGCCGTTGTTGTTTGTGTTCTGCAGCTCCGCCTCCTTCTCCTTGACAAACTCCTCCTTTTGTTGCCGAATCACGGCCAAGACGTTTTGCAGGCTGTTTCGCCAGACGTCTAGTCGGGCTGCGACTTCTCTCCACTGGCTATCGCCGAAGACGCGGTATGTGCTGCGGTGGATAAGGAATTCTTGCTTTTGCTGAGAGAGTTTACCCTCGACGAGGCCGGATCGGATGCTGTCGATCACCCATGATTCGACGTCTTCTGAGGGGATCTGGAGGGCTTTGGCGATCTGGGCATAGGGGAGTGTGCGGAATTGGTGGGCTGCTGCGGAGAGGGAGGCGAGTGTGAGGAGGCGCATTTTCTTGTCGAGAATGTCCTCGTTTATGTTTTGCTCTTGGAGGAAAGAGCCGTTGCCCTCCTTGAAGTCCTGGAGGTCGTCGAAGTTTTCGGTGCTGAACAATTCGAGCAGCTCGAAAAGTGTCTCGTCAGACTTTCGCAGCGCCTGGATGCTGTCCAGTGCCGTCAAGTCTTGGAAGTCAAAGTGCTTCTCCTTCTGCAGCGCAAGCTTAAGCGCGCGTACTGACAGCTCCCGGGCCTCTGGTGTCGCTGCATCTGTCTGGATTGTGTTCAGGCCCTTCAGCAGGTAGTGGTATGCCTCCTCGGTCTCTTTTGCGGTTGTCGCTGCGTCTGCGATGGCCAAGTACAGTTTCCGCGCCTCGGGCGCCTCCAACTCCCACTCCTCCACCCAGCTGTCCACATTCTTCAACTGCGGTGCGAGAGTGTCGAAGTTGCCCGTGTTCTTGATCACGCTGATGATGGCCAAGAGAACGTGGAACCTCGTCTCGTCATCCGGCTGGACTTGGTTGAAGAGTGTGCTCAAGATCCCGAGGGCAATACCGCCGCCATTTTGAGGTGAGGATGTTAACGGCTGTGACAGATACTGGCAAATGCGGTTGAGATACGGGTCTGGGTCTTCGGCGTGCGACACGAGGTGGATGAGCAGATTGTATGCCGCCTGCAGTTCTCTCTCGGGTGCGCCGTTGAGGATCGAGGAGGCCGTCACGATCTTCTTGAGCACGGCATCGCGATCGGTCTTGCTCTCTGGCTTCTCGGGGTTGGCGAGGAGGGGAGTGATTTCGGTGACTGTCGTGCCGTCGTCGCCCTTTGCGTTGTCCAGGTATGTCGCGAGTTCGAGCGCGAGCTCCTCGAATGCGCCCTCGACGAGGCTGAGCTTGGGGAAGCCCGGCATCGTGTCTGTCTATATCGCGCTGAGGAGGATGTGCGGATTGTGTGTCGTCGTACGTTCGTCGCCTGGAACGTCGCTGTCGTGTCTCGCTGGTGGGGCTCACGCGAATTTCAGCCAAGACTTCGTCCCAGCACTTTATATTTGCGCCTTCTTCACATGAACGCCACTTCGTCCCGACGTCAGCACTTCCTCCCTCTACACACACATATATCAACACGTATCACCCGCACTTTCGTGCTCGCCGCTCAGAATGGGATTGCGGACGCCTGCATTCGGGTTCCAGCGACCCGCGGATCGTGTAGCGCTCAGGAAAACCAATGTCACAACAAGTATACCATGGACCTGCTGAGGAACATGCCCTGTAAAGCACACTCTGATCCCTGATCGATGCTACAGAACACTCCCGATCGTATGCTGAAAGGGGGTTGCGCATCCTCTGAGGCGTCACACGTACAAGGACGGTCAGCCCCCCGCCCTCCAGCGAAGCCTCGTCGCGTCTCGAAAACCTCCGCCATCTTGCTTCCCTCTTTCGATGATGGGATTCGCAACGTGACCTTGTGCACGGATCTCTAAGGCCGTCGTGGTGTGCATAAAATGGATCGTCATGGCCATTTCAACCAAATGCTACCTTCCTCATCTGCTCTCTTGGCCGCTTCGTGAGCTCGCGAAAGTAGCTGATCTGTCAAAGTTGCAGATCGTCAACGCAGCGATAGCTCAGTCTTCCAAGCTAGGGCCCGTGTTCATTGCATGTGAGGTTCCGTCATCAAAGTTCAGGAAACACTGTAGTGCTGTGAGAAGGCCATGTGCGCATCAGCTAGGTTTCAAGCTACATGGCGCTATGCACAAGTGATCTTGGCACATCTTTAGCCTTCGCTTATTGCGCCTCGCCATAGGCCAACATGGAGAGCTGTCCGACCTTCAACTAGTGCACTTCATTGCATATTGCTGTTCGTGAGATCTGCGCTCCTTCACGAGCATCCGCAGAAATTCGCGCGCTTGCAACAGCTGCAAGACTTGTGCCTCGCTTCAGTAGCACGCTGCGCTGATCAGGGCGATGACCTGCGGGCGAGAGAAGCAGTTGCCAGCCTGAGTAGGGACCTCTCAATGCCCTGGGACGATCAGCCTATGTTAGGACTTCCTCAGTGAGGTCGGCGAGGGTTGCTCTCGCTCCTTTCTCTTGCCTGCCGCCAGCAATTTTCTGGTCAGTAAACGCACTGCACCACAGGCACAGCCAGAGCGATGTCTTCCCAAGCATATCAACAACTATCCATTGTCGAAGAGAAGGGATCTTGGGGAGTTTCAGATTCCCAACACCGGCCTTCACGGGTCACGGCCTCAAATACAATTTCCGCTACGACATGCCTGATACTATGTCTGCTCTCCTCAGCTGTGTCTATGGTGGCTGGCTACTTCCTCGCCTCGCAGATACAGGACTCAGAATGCTTTCGAAGACATAGCGTGTACTGTATGCTGCGCGCCCACCAATATCGTTCAACAAGTCCTGACATGTCACAGCTCCCGCGATCTCCTCGATCGATACCTCATACCACAACGTCCTCTTCAATGGCACGATCTCACAGGACTCTCCTTACAGAGGAGAACCACATCCTTCCATCGACGCAGCATGGCATGATTTGATGAATTGTAAGAACGGATACTTGTAGCTTGCAAAGGCACATGCTGACACTTCTGGACAGTCAACTTGACATACATTACCGGTGACGAGCTCGCGCAAATACCCGGCCATCTCGACTCGATCCGCATGCCACCAGAGGCCGGCATCCCAGACTCATACGTCGGCTCTCTAGAAGTCTTCCACCAACTCCATTGCGTAGTAAGCCCCATCTTCAAGCTTTCTCAACTACCCATTCCCTGACCCCTTCCCTCGCAGAACATGCTCCGCAAAACCAACATCTGGAACTACGAATACTACAACTCCACCGGCCACTTCCCTGATCCTCTCGATCTACAGAAAGAACACTTCGGTCACTGCATCGATATGCTACGACAGGTGCTCATGTGCAATGCAGATGTCGGCATTGTGACATTCAGATATGTAGAAGATAACCCGCGACCTTATCCCAATTTCAATAACTGGCACTCGTGCCGGAATTGGGATAGCATCATGGAGTTTGCGGATAGTAGGAGAGTCGGAAAGGATTGGGATCGCAACTATCTGCATAGACAAGAGGATGAGAAGGTGTGGAGCGTGCCGCCTTAGATTATTACTATTGATGACGTTGATTGGAATGCATACTTTGAGTTTTTACTTTCACATCGTCTCGAGCCATAACTGCCACACAGAAAGGGACGCTGATCACAAATTCCACTTGTGCTCGAATTGTAACATTCTGCAATTCGGGTCGTTTCAAATCAAAAGACCCCGACGACAGAGCTTCGTAAAGCTCGCAATGTGATCTACACGACGATCGCCAAGCTTCAAGCGAAGCTGCATGCATGCGCAGCATGTGTCTAAGGCACGGACCGCTTTCAAGTGATTGGAGAGAGCTTCTTCACGTTTTGAGTGCCGTGCAGTGTATCAAAGAGAATG
>JAASLG010000034.1:0-61320 GCA_013365235.1 Cercospora sesami
CTTACTCACACCTCCACCAATCGACTACGACTTCCTTAACTTCACGGCGGATGTTGACGTCAACGTCGACGTGGACGTCAATGTAGACATCAACAAGCGCCAGACTTGCAAGAACACTCAAGCTAGGCGGGTGACAAAGACCGAGACCTTTGTTGACTGGGACATCCAAATGTCCAACGTGGCATGCGCTCGACAGAGTACCATCGACATCTTTGTGCAGAGCGGAAAGTCTGTCACCAATACCATTACAGTATCGGGCGGCATCGATGGAGCAATCATCAAAGACTACCTGAAGCTTAGCTTTGGAGTGGACTATTCGCGTGCCTGGACATCCTCTGCCTCCAATCAGAACAAGGCAACTATTCAGGCCGGCAACTGCGGAGCCATGGTCCTCAACCCAACCACTACTCGTCGCTATGGAACCATCAGCGAGGGGTGCATTGGCGCCGAAAAGCAAATCGGAACCTTCATGGCCGACGACCGTTTCTCGGGCAGCTTCAACGGCGTCGACTGGGTCGCTGGCTCCATCTCTGATTGTCAGAGGAAAGCCGGCAATGCTCCGATCCCTCGATGCCAAGGTGGCGGAAATCTTGTCTAGAAAGCTTCCTTATTGAAAGGCAGTCCCCCTTGCAAGGACCTGTGCGTGAAGAAAGCAGCCACATAGCGTGTGGACGGTAAACGAAGTCGATGGACGTTGCTTGGGACGTTCTACAGACAGGACCTCAGCCCTGACAAGAGGGCCCGTGTGCTGTGGAGATTAGTGATCAGCGGTGAATGAGTAGACTATCCTAGCTTGGCTTCCGGAAGAGACCCCGATCTTGACAGACCATGTCAGGTTCGAGCGTTTGTATTTTATGGAGTTGTGGCATTTCGATAGCCTTAATGACGCTGCAAATGCGCTCCTCAATTTTCAAAGTTGCTCACTATTGCAAAGTTGCATTCATTTTGCAAAGACCAAACCTGTCGATGTGACGACTAGCTAGCTCGCACATTATGTCACAACTTG
Source organism: Cercospora sesami (assembly GCA_013365235.1). NCBI lineage: Eukaryota > Fungi > Ascomycota > Dothideomycetes > Mycosphaerellales > Mycosphaerellaceae > Cercospora > Cercospora sesami. Next base: position 1,007 of record JAASLG010000034.1, read on the forward strand.
ATCGAACAGGTCTTGCATGCTATGGAGCGTGACGTCGATGGAAACCGGAGATACACCATACGCAAGGGGTCCCGGTCGAGGATTTGTTCTAGCCCTATCCCAGTGTAGTCGTACTTGGCGTGTTAGGTAAACCGATTGACCCGTGGATCGATGCCATATTCATGTCCGGATCCAGCTAGCGGACTCACAGTTACCGCTTGTCGGCCCGCAGCCATTCAGGCTGATAGCCAAAACTTAGGTTACTGTCCTTCTCTCTTACTCCTGCTCAAGCCTATCCATTGCGAACAATGCTCCTCTGTCGAAGCCGCGCAGCGGCCTGCCCAGCCGCAGTGACAACATACCGGGTCCCATCTGGCCACGTCGAGTCAATAGCTATGCTATGCAATGGTGGCACAAATCTTCTGGATCTAATGAAGCTAGACAGTATCGCACTGACCTGGAAGTTGAGATGTACCATAGCGTAAGACATTGGACTCCAAGCGAGATGCGAGTCCGCAAAGTCGTTGAACTGTCCCGTTGGAGCTACTATACTAAACTCGCTTGCAACGAAGGAGCTCCTCATCGGTACGGTAATTCCGGTATCGTGGAATGCTCCGATCACGAGGCAGTCGTCGCTCAGGGACAACACAAACTTCTCTTTCGACCTTGGCATTTGCAAATTCTCATCCAAAGCGTGCGTCCAAGCTTCGGGACAAGCAGACGGCATCGTGAAATGTGGGGGTCTGACAGTGACTGACCTATTTTGACCAAGGTTTTGCTCATCCTATCAAGTTCTATTTACACTTAGAGAGGTCGCTAATGCATAATGTCGAGAGTCATTAGCAAAGAGCAAAGATGTGAAGTGACTGACATCTCGGCAGCTATGCGCGCGCGATTTAGCCGACACTTTCGCTAGCAACTCTTATCTTTCCCTTGTCTTTGGAGACGGCCGCACGCGGCTCGTATTCGCGACTACGTATTCGCAAGAAGTGAGAGTAATACACTGGTATGGGCGGAGCTGATGCAGTTCTCAAGGAAACAACCATAGTCAAGTCTTATGGCAACTGCCTCTGAATGCAAGCGGGCTCTACAAGGCACACTGTCAACACAGAACTTCACACCTTGACTGACAGAGTTCATCGATCGGGCCACTCTCGGCTGAGAACAGTAGCACTGAGTACACCTCCCGTGGAGTACCCGGAATGGACAATGCGGGCCACTTGATATCGAGAGGTTGTTTCATTTGGGTGTGAATATGGTTGCTGCTTCTTGTCTCAGTTCAAAAGCCGACATACTCATCGCCCGTGGATGCTAAAATTTTTGGTTCGCGGTCTAGTCTTGACGCTGCAACCTGTTATCACGGCGCTGAGACGGCGTGCAGAACATGCCATAGCAGGCGACACACCGGACATTCAGTATACACCCTACGAAATTACTGGGCTGAAACAAGTGAATGGCCCAAAGTCCTCGAGCTGCGATAGTGGAATCCCAAACACGGGCATCGATGGTCATGGTGGCTACACCAGATAGCGTAGAGTGTCTGGACCATGAGGCATACTCTCAGATGCTCGGTATATAGTCTATGAAGGACGGCGGTGATGGCCAAGTAGTCATTGCAGCTGATCTGGAAATCATTACTCTCGCAAAACAGTGCGCAATCAGAATGCAATTCAAGAACATCATGATTACCCTCGCAGCTGTGGCTGTTGGGGTCGAAGGAGCCGTCTACAGAAACTGCAAATGCCATGACAGAAACACAGGCGTACGTAAAAGACCATACGGGCCGCTTGTCATAGCTGATACGTGCTGACATTCGTGTTCATACAGCTTCAAAACGACTGGGCCACTGAGCGGGCATGCAACGAATACCGCGACGATATTCCTGCTAGAGTCAAGTACTCTGCTGAGCCGAACGATCACCACTCATGTTGCCCTGACACTTCTGTTAGCGATGGCGACCTGATTGTATGACCTTCCCGCTCCACCAACCTTGTGCCATGGTTGTTTCCGTGCGCTTGCTGACTTGCGTAACAACTAGAACAACGACCTTTTTGATCTTAAGTGCTTCAGGCAGGGCGATCAGTTCTATCAATGGTGTTGGGGAAAGAAGGGACCTTTCGATAAGGAATAGTGGCTCGATGATATGAAAGCTTTGAGACACTTGTAGGCGCGACAACGACCTTGCAATCTTCTAGAGCAGATAGCTCAGGAGCGTCCGAAATGTTCGACAGCTATGAAACTAATATGCTTGTTGCTCCATACCTTTACCCATGAGAATTTGCGCATTTACCACCATTGAGTGCGACATATCGTTTCTCGCCCGCACTGTTGTTCCCACGGGATGAGGTGGATTTAGATTGACCCCAAGACCCTACATACGGCATCTCGCATCCACTTGTACGGGGGAACATCTGTTCTGGGCAAGTCCCACGCAGTGCACGAGCTGCGTCTGCAGATCTGATCGCTGGAAATTTCCTGCACAGCATTATCAAGATGGTTCGAGACTGCGAGGCCGCTGCAGTGGTTGGCGGGAGATAGCCAAGCCAGGATGCCTGGATAAGCCCGACTCGTATTGATGAGCCAGGTACCGTCATGCCAAATGCTGTCTGAGTTGTTCCCACTTCCAAGATGAGAGCTCACTGGGTGATACTAAAGAGTGAGCCGATTGCAGCGCCTATCCATTGACGGTTCAGATGAAAGAGTCAGAAAACCTCCAATTGCGCATGATATTGCTTCTGCTTCCTCTCGAATGCACTGGATGAGACCTCTTGTCATGGTTCCAGGCCATGAGATGCTTGCCTCTGACAAGCATTGATCGGCGGTCGGCCTTGGCTGGCGAGAACGGTCCAACAGATTCGGAAGAAGGAGTGTGGCTGCAGCAAGGCTGAGATGAGGAAAGTCTGGAGATGTAGCAGTACTTCGCAATTTCAGTCCATGAACAGTACAACGTACCTTTCGCCATTGAGCTTATCAGAGATGCATGCTGTGTTATATGGTGAATTGTAGGATCACTGCGGATCTCAAGTGCAGTAGTTGAAGCCAGGCCGACACTAGTTCAGCACAGGGGCAGTCGAATGTAGGAATTGACGACCTGCAGCAACTCCTCCTTCGGTGGCGTACCCTCAAATCCAATTAACAGTTGCGAAATACGCCACTCTGTCCCATCTCAGCGACTAGAACGCCCCTACAGACCGACACGTGAGAATTCTCCACCTTCGTTGCTTTTCTTGATACCTACATGTGACAAAGCCTCTTCTCCCGCTTTCTTCAACTCGCTATCTCCCTACTGTGTCTGCCACCGAGTCACCTCACACACTGGTCTAGCAAAATGGCTGAGACCATGGATCTCATCCGGCGGTCGAGACTGGACGCACAGATCAACGAACCTATTACTAAGCACGTCTATCATAGAGTCGATAGCTTGCGCAGAACAATCTCTGAGGAGGAAAGCTGGAAGAAAGCAGGCATGCTTGGACGTGGCGGTTCCGGCGAGGTTTATCTGGAGGAATGTTTGACCGGGAACAAACGAGGGGAGCTGAGAGCAGTCAAGAGACTGTACAGGTGCGACACTGATGTCAATCGCGAACTTTCCGCTATAGCTCTGTTCTCTGACCCAAAAGTAAGCTCCACTGCCACATGAACGTAGATCGGTTTCTGACATGACGATAGTATGAGCACTGCTTCGTTCAATCTTCCGGATGGTTCGAGGTCGGCAGCGAGATCTACATTGCCATGGAGTATCTGCAAAATGGCCACCTGGAAAAATGTTTCAGCTCCGCGTTGCCAGAAGATCAAGTTCAGGCCATTATCGCCCAGACACTCGAGGGTGTCAATCATATGCACGACTATCAGCTCGCTCATAGGGACCTCAAACCCGAGGTAAGTGAGCAGACCGGAGGGTGAGGCCGTGCTGCTGACGATCCGGTCCAGAATATCCTAGTTGTTCGGCCAGGCCCTCTATGGTGGGTTAAGTTGGCGGACTTCGGTATTAGCAAGCGAGTCGGCGAGGGCCAAGGGAGTTTGAGAACGCAAGTGGGAACCACTAGTTTTGTGGCGCCTGAGGTACTACTTGCCTCTCTTGAAGCTCCATACACGATTGCAGTGGATCTCTGGGCAGTAGGTATTATTACCTTCCTGCTACTGACAGGCCAGACCATCTTCACAAGCGATCGCACCGTCCTCGAATATGCGGACGGTCGAATCACCCTGCCATTGGATCTCCTAGGACATAAAAGTGTGAGTGAGTACGGATGCGATTTTGTGCGGAATCTACTACAAGCGGATCCTGAGAAAAGACATACCGCGCGTGCAGCGCGAGATGACCCCTGGCTACAGGCGTTCCATGATCGCATTTGGAACAATGGGCAAGCCGATGAGGCTTATAGGCCTCCGAGTGTTGCTTCTAGCTGGACAGGTGGGGGCTCACTTATCGGCTGCAGCACTCCTACGATGGCGTCCAATCGCTGGTCGATTGGTGAGACCTGGAGATCTGTTGATGCGTCCGATGCAGGCGCGAGTACCGCGCGCTTCCAATCTACGCAACAGCATGACATGGAACCCGTCATTTTCGAAGAGAGACTGCATGAGAAAATCGATATCCCAGAGCCAATGCAACCCCCGGCGTTGCCTCCACGACGCTCCACGACTATTTTCTCGCAGACTGAACGTCAAGCGGTAGAGGAGCTTCCAAAACTGCCTCGACGGCGCGCTACCGCCTTTACATCGCAGATTGAGGGATATCAGATCGTGGAAGAACCATGCTCCATGACGAATAAGGCCGACGACATCCACGCCAAGGTCTATGACTGGCAGAATCTGCGTTCCGATACGATCGGCAGCTCAGCTTCGCATGCTACTAGCGATTTGCCACAAGGTCCGACGACTCTCTATCGTGACCAGCAAACAACTTCCTCCGAGGCCTCAGTTCCATCTAGTTGCAATCCGCCCATGAACGTCCAGCGAGGCACCGCACCCGTGACTTACCGGCCCGACATTCAACAGAGCTATACCAATCTGCAGAAGCCCCCGCCTCCACGTCTTCCACAACGTCGTATCCTTCCTCCTCCAGCGTTAACCTCTGCAAGAGAGCGTGCTGGGACTTCGCATCTTGCCAGTCTCGAAGGGCCGACCAGGGCAACTCGTTCCATCGCTGATGAAACAGTCTTGGTCATACGAAACAATAGCAATGCTACCCAAGCTGTGTCTTTGCCATCGACCAACGTTGGGAACTTCACTAAACCACCGATCAATGTTGTAGAGACTCAGCCATGGCAGTGGCAAGAGTCGAAACGTTTCGAAGGTGGAAAAAGTCAGTCGAAAGTGGCATTTTCTTCAAGCGGCCGCTGGACGCTGATACATCGTAACTCGTGGTACAATGGGGTGTGTACCACAAGTTGCAGCATCTATAATTCGGACACTTGGTCTCTTCACGCAGACCTTAACGATGTTGGAGACGATGTAGTCTTCTCTCCCGATGAGAACAGCTTAGCATGGTGCGAAGCTAAACCAACCGGTAGGCCTGAGGTGAGGACATGGACTGTTCCCCGCAAACAGTTTAGCCATTCGTTCCCGTTTGATACTGTCCTCAAAGAGGAAGCATTAAACAGTGTACGGAAGAGGTTCGATACTGTACTCGGAGAGGGGACATTGAACAGGGCTCGTACTGTACGCAACGCTCCCTCTCGCCTGTCTTTCGACTACTCCCCGGATGGTCTTCTTCTCGCCGCGGTGTCCAAGACCGGGTCCATGTGCATCTGGAAGACAACCACTGGCAAGAGCCATTGTGCTGCCCAGTCGGACAATAGCCAGCTTTCGACCTGGGCCAATGCAGCATGGGGCGGCGAGAAACACATCGCTTCTCCCGTAAGATTTTCGAGAAGTGGAAGGCTCGTGGCGTGCGGTGGTCCTGATTATGACATCGTCATAAGGTCTACAGACACTGGTCGAATCTGCCATCGTCTATCTGGACAACACAATGATGCCATTCTTTACTTGCAATTCTCGTTCGACGAGAGGCACCTATTGTCTCGGGATCGCGGCAGTCACATAAAAGCATGGCATGTAACCTCGAAAGAAGTACGTGGTCGCTGGACGAATGACAAAGCCGAGTTCGTGGCCAGAATCGATGGCCAGTCACTTGTGCTGATGTCCGAAGACGGGAATCGTAATTGCATACTGGCAATCTGCTCCGCCGACACCGGTGTGTGTCATCAGCGCCTCATGGTCCACGAGAGTCGTGGAATCCGGCTTTGTCAAGCTTCAGAGGGCCGTATAATTGGTACGTCCGCCAATGATCAAACTGTAAAGTTGTGGGACGGGGAGACTGGTGAGCTCCTGCAATGCATTGATGGCGAAAATGGCGGCGTGATCAGCAATCTGGTGCTCTCTACCGATGGCAACTTGCTCGCTATTGTCCGAGCAGATAACAGCATCACCATCCTGTCTCGTACTTCCTTGCGGACGGATATGATCGTATCGACCAGTCCAGATCACTTCGCGCCGGTGGTATGACTGAGGGTATACAACCGGAGCAAATAGTGCCAGCTGGAAGTCGCCTTCCGAACTCAGATTTTGGCGCCATGTTTCTGCGTGTCTAACGCTGGCTCAATGGACGCATCTCGAATCATGAAATCTGCGCGATGAGGCGACCTGCGTCACCATAGGAGCTTTGTTGGACAACGGTCAAACCGAGACAACGACAAAGCGAGGTGGAGAGAGAGAACACAGCATTATATTTCCAGTCTCACATGTGAGAAGTTCTCCCACGAGTCTCAAGCTCCTGAGCTGCTTGGGATCAAATCCCTAGCCGTTGCTTTGCCGGTCCCACGACCTATATTGAAGGTGATACTCCAGATTTCGCATGAAAAAAAAGTCAGAATATGATCTCCAAAGGCTTAGGGCTGATCCCTGTGAAATCTCTTGAATGTTTCAGGCTCATGGAAGGACGAAATCAAATTTTTTCGAGCTTGGCGAGGCCCATGAAGTTCTTCTGGTGCTGCCGCGCGTCGAGGCAGACTAGAGAAGGCGTATCGACACGGTCTAGGCTTGATGCTCGGCCGGTCTGCCGTCATCAGTCAGAATATGCGTGTCAGACTTCATACGAGTACGAGTCAGGGCCCAGGTTGGATTGTGCCCTGTCAATCAAGAGACAGATCGGGGTTGCACTTCAAGTCGAGCCAAAGACCACGTCGGCCTGACCATATCAGATTCTGATGATGAAGTGAAGCGTTGCATGTGAAGGTGGCATGGCCCGTGCACCCAAACATCTGTTTGTGCAACCTGCATATGCAGCGAGATGAAGGGCGAAGGGGCGGTGTAAGCTTTCAAAAACCTCATCGGTACTCGCCGATCCGATCGTAGGATCCGCTGGCGAAAAGCTGCAGGACGCGAAGTCAACGCGTGCACCGTGGAAGGTAAGGGCGACGCGCGACTGCCGTGCTCTGGATTGCCAAACAAGCAGGCAGCAGGCAGCACCAAATGCAGTTTTTAAGAAGACGGAAGCTTCACTTCGCTTGCGCCCACCTGCGTCCCAGAACACCCTCCGGCCCACCCCTTATTACAAGCACGTCTCAGGCGACGGAAACTCGAACATCGTCGACCGGATTCATCTATCGCGGCGATGCGCACCTCCCTCACCCTCCTGCGAGAACCATGACAGACTGCGCCACTGCTGCAATGACGGACACCATGGAAGGCGTCCTGAACGACACTCGCTACACCGACCCCACCATCGCCTGCCAAGAACGCAAATGGCGCGTGCACAAGGCTATGGTCTGCACGCGTTGCGACTTCTTCGCCAAGGCGAGGGTGCACATGATTGGGGACAAGTATGGGCTCAGAAAGCGGGCCTGTCTAGCCGTGGACAAGTTCAAAGAGGGCTTGGAAGACAACGGCCAAAGCGATGGGTTCTTCGAAGCAATCAGGTTGGTGAGTCCCTTTCTCGTTCTCAATCCCGATGGCGCGGTGTCACTAGGTTGCCTGACAGTTCCAGACCATTACTGACATTTCCATAGACATATGGGAACGATGTGGAGACCCTTGCGCCATTTCGTGCTATGCTGTTGAAATATGTGATGACGCACGGCGACAGATTGTTTGGTTTCGCCCATTTCCGGGCGCTTGTGTCTTCGCTCCCCAGTTTCACCGAAACACTTCTGGACGCCAGTTTCCGAGCCCACAGACCCTGGAAAGTCAGTAGGGATCTTCGTTGCTACCTTTGCCCGCAAAGCGCCTGCGGCAGAATATTTGCAGTGGAGTGGCGGCTGCGGGACTCCGTTGCTCACTGTCCAGGTTGCGGCTCACCAGGTACCATGGAATATTGGGAGGCTTATCGTCAGCCAACGATGTGGGATGCATGAATGAGGATGAGCGCATGTCAGAGTCCAAGCCGGAGCGTAATGGACTGGGGAAATCTGCTGATTGAGCTGGAGTTGGCGTTCAGACACCCAAAGATTTTAGCGGAACGTACTTATCAGTCCATGTATGAACGATGAAAAGCGGGGAGATATCTCAAGAGTCAGCGGAGTGCCATGAATTCCGATGTGCGAAACGATGCCATACCTCTGAAGCTCAAAAGTGGAATCGGGCCATTCCGAGTAGTCGATGGACTTAACGGATTTTGGACCACAGAACTACAAGCACCGCAAGCGCTGACGTAAGAGCCTAGGCAAAACCATGTGAATACTGATCAACATCTCAACTCATCTATTGTATGAAAAAAACCGCAACTTCCAACCAACGCAATAACGTCGAGCTCACAGCGTGACCCCAGCTGAGACCCCAAATACCTGAAATATGCCCCTCCGGATCCTCATCACCGGCTCCGCCGAAGGCCTCGGCCTGCTCTCCGCCCAAGCCCTCGCCTCCCGCGGGCACGAAGTCCACCTCCACGCCCGCTCCGCAGCCCGAGCACAAGATGCAAGAAACAACTGCCCAGAAGCAAAATCGTGTTTCGTAGCAAATCTCTCCGATCTCAATGAAGTCAAACACCTCGCCTCCGAAATCAAAGCCTCCGCACCATGGGATGCAATCATTCACAACGCGGGAGCGATGCATGGAACGACTGGTAAAACAGCTCCAAATGCTGATTATGGATTATTGTTTGCGACGAATACTTTGGCACCATATGTGATTACGAGTTTGGTGAAGGGGAGTGCGAAGAGACATGTTTTTATTGGGTCGCAGATGCATGCGGGCGGGGATCCGACGTTGAAGAATTTGAAGAATTGTGGGTATGGGGATAGTAAGTTACATGATATTATGTTGGCGTATGGGTTTGCGAGAAGATTGAAAGGTGAGGAGGGAGTGGAGGAGTGTAATGTGTTGGATCCGGGCTGGGTGCCGACGAAGATGGGAGGAGGTAGTGCGCCGGATTCGATTGAGGAGAGCGTGCAGACATATGTGGCTTTGGCGGAGGGTGTGGGTTGTACGGGAGAGTATTTTGGTCCGGCGGCGAGGAAAGGGAGGAGGGTGATGCCTGCGGCGAAAGATTTGGAAGCGCAAGAGAAATTGTTTGCTCAGTTGGCGGAGATTAGTGGTGTAGCAGCGCCTGGTTCATGAGTGCATATCTGCATGTGCTGTCGATATCTTACACTGTCTTTGCTCATGGAGCTGAGTACTTGTATTCATACTGCTCCTGCGCCTTCTTGAGCAGGTCTTTCAGCTCATCTTCCTTGTCCTTGAAGCCATCCTCCTCTTTCAGACGTCTCTTGTATGCTTCGTTCGTGATGCTGGGTTCACTGGGCACGGCCAAGCCGCGCTTCACTGCAGGTCGAGCATTGATTCTCTCCCACCACTTGTACAGGTTGGGGAAGTTGTCCAGGTTGACACCGGCAAAGTAGGCGACATTGACCCAGCTGAAGTTGGCGATGTCGGCGATGGAGTATTTGTCGCCGACGAGGTACTCGCGGCCCTTGAGGCGGATGTCGAGCACTCCATAGAGGCGTTCGGTCTCACCAACGTAACGTTGGGTCGGGTATGGGATGCGCTCCTTGGCGAGGCGGTAGAAGCTGCAGTCGGAGTCAGCAGGAAGAGCCTGTACACTTGCGTGCTCTCACACTCACTGATTCGCCTGTCCTTGCATGGGACCCAGGCCGCCATGCTGCCAAGCCACCCACTGCTCACATTGCGAGAGTTCGGGGTCTTTGGTGAAGGAGAGCTTGTGCTCGGGGTCAAAGTGACGAGTCACGTAGGTCAAAATGGCAGCGCCCTCCATGATGCCCAGATCGCCATTGTCGTGGTCGATGAGGACCGGAATGCGCCCATTTGGACCATACTCTGTGAACCACGGCTCTTTCTGGATGTTCTGGCCAATGTGGATGCTCTGAAACACGTAGTCCGGCTTCCCGTACGCCTCTTTCAACTCCTCCAAGATGATACTCGCCTTGTGGCCTGTATGCCTCTGTCAGCGGCTTTTCTCTGCGTGCTCTTATTCTGATGCTGCCCACCATTTGGAGTGCCAAAGGTCAACAGCTCGAGGCCGCTTTTGGCAATGGTGCCGTTCGGCCGATCGGACATGGTATCGGCGTTTTGCTTGCGCAGTGCAGTCGCGGAGAAGGGTCTGGTGGTGAATGTGCTCGCAGCAGGAGATGCGGAGCGAATGAGATGGTTCGCGGTTTGCTGAAGGCGGTAGAGGGGAGAGCGGAACATGAAGGCGAGGAGAAGAAGCACGACCAACCTGTAGATTGACCTCATGCAAAAAGCCCCTCTCTGGTGCTACGTGGAGCTTTGCCGGAGCTCGATGGCTTTGACGTGAGTGACATGCCATTTCTCAGCACCGCGGGAGCTGCTGTGAAGTCCTGCGAATGTGTTTACGTCAGGTGTGGGGAGAGCTCTCCATCCGGTTAGACCAGGAGTCAATATCACCAAAGTCCGTTGCCGTCTTTCTGTTGCTAACTAAGCAGCACCACTACCACTACCTTTCCTTTCCACGAATTCTCTCGGGCAGAAGGGCTTCGTGCGACACTGGATCGGCCTGAGGAAGCCATGTTTACTCCAACGAGCTTTTGTCCGCTTGGAGGCGAGGACGATGCCATCAACACACAACCGGTCTCCTGCAGCCTTTGGAAAATGCACGATCAAAGATGAGGCACGAAGTTCGGATATGCATTATCGACAGCATTTCTGAAAGTTCACTGCGGCTGCAACAAGAAAGTTGTGTATGATTATGCCAAGTCTTGCAAACAGACTTTGATTGTTGGCATGTTCTGGCCACATCTGTCACCCTCCCCGGCCTCCTGTCAGCAGAATGAGGGCAAAGCACGCCCAGATCGGATCAAGAGCGCAGACGGGAGCATGTCCAACAGTATTGGCTCAAGGTTTGGTTTCAGCTTGACAGCTTGGCATTCCAATCTCCGAGTTCACCTGCTGCAGGAACCATCTTTGTACACTGGTATGTCACGATGGTGACCTTTGTCCTCAGGTAAGGAGAACCGCGATAAGTCTGAAGGCGATCGAAGCTGGACCTGGCCGTCTTCTTTGAAGATCGCAGGCCCGAAATGGAATGAGGAGGTCAAGCTTGGCCTACCATCCCATGCTTGACCTGCGGATACCACTCCGGATCGTAAACGCCGCAGTGGCCTCATTCTCTGAGCTTACCTCCCGACAGACACTCCACATCCGGCTCTGACTTTGTATTGCTCGCTTGATATCGCTGTGTGAGTGCTTGAAAGAGGCTGGCATATGCGCAATGATGAGGCCATCCGGTGCCTGGCGAATGCGGGCGTCTTGCCCTGGTTGTCATTTCTGGAATCGAGGCCTGCCGAGCATGGATCAGGCAACGTCGACAGATGAACCATCATGGAAGCTTGATAATGCACAAGCTACATAGCTCAGCGCGCGAGCCACATGGCTTACAGTGGCAAGCAATTTTGTAGCTGCTGCCCTCATGGCTCTCACCGAAAGGATCCCATCATATGGAGGACAAACAGAAAGGACATCCCAGCCTCGTATGTCAAGTGTCAAAAGCGATGGCTCGGACTTGCAATTCGAGCGCCTCTCGACTCGGCTCTCGAACATCCCAGAAAACTTCGCTCAGCACGATGCTTCAGACTATCTCTCCGAGATTCAAGACTTGGTGTACAAGACCTACATGCACTCCGGCGCTCCTTCCTTTTCCAACTACAGCCTGAACGGCGGCTCAGCTTCAAGAAAATCGCGGCAACGATCTACCTGCGCACGACTCTCCTCTGGCCAAGGCAGACTACACAATGTCGTACTCGACCAGTCGACCTTCACCGAAAACCTCATCAAACGCCTTTCACTCACCCGCCGGCTCTCCTCAACCATCCCAAACACACTGCCTCCAGCGATCGAGACCTACTTCGAAATCAACACAATCCTGATCCGAAAGTCTGCAGCTCTTCTTCCGTCAATGGCATGGAGCGTCTCCGACCAGCTCCATCCCCTCTTAGCACTAAACATCCGACATCTCGAACTTCATGTCAAGATCTCCTTCCGGCCCATATACGGCAGTCTGCTTCAAAATCACCGCTTTGAAGCCAAATCAGAGCACATCTCCCATTGTTCCATCCACATGCCCTCCATCGTAGACCAACTTCCACGACTCAGAACACTAGTCCTCGTTCTCGACAGCCTGTTTGACCTACCTCCTCGGCCGAGCGACTACCAGCGATTTTTGCGCACACACCATTACCATGCAGGTGCTTCACGAGAAGAGAACATCAGAGACTCAGACTTGGAGGATCAAATGGGGCTAGTAATCGTGCCTGGCCTGCGACGGCTTGCGAATGAGACAAAGAGGCTGTCCCGGGTAGCGGTGAGGCATCATCCCGGTACCAGTCTGAGAGGAGAACCGGAAGTGGTGAATGGTGTGAACTCTACGGACGAGGCGATTGCGAGTGCGGTTTTGGCACAGCATGGGAGGGAGGTGGTGTTGAAGGGGTGGTTGTGAGGTGGTCAGTCTGAGGGAAGAAGTCGCATATTAACAGTCTGGCGTCGTACCAGCGTGAGCTCCATGCCGTCCGCATTTTTTCAGGACCTGCTGACATTTCGCAGACTGCATATGACTTGCCCCGCCATCTTACATCGTTGCGGCTACTTCGACCTTGGTCGATCTCTGGGCTGGATCGAGCAGGTACTGTCCGCGCCACAGAACCGCACTTGGTCCAGACATTATCCTGTCCTTCTCACGACCTGTCAACCTCAGTCAACCTTTCTTGCTCATGTTTTCACGCACACCTGGCAGATACGGTCGGAAAGTGAGCTGGAGAACTTGCGGGCCGGAATCAATGCGCAAGATCTGTACATTCAACAGCTGGAGGAACAGTAATCACCACAATCACAAGCTTTGTCCGGGCGCTCTCATGCTGGAATCTCGTCTGAAAGAGGACCATTAATAAGTACCGCCCAGTGCTCACCCAAGCCATCCGTGGAGAAGTTCGTACCAGCCTGGGAACACGAATTAGCTGATGGTTATGAGATCGAGACATGCTTGCTTTGGTCACCTGTTTTCCCACAGCATCATCACCAAGATCCATCAGCCCTTCTGGCATCACACTGATTGCACGGCCTGGAGCAAAGAAGTCAGCTATAGAGCGCGTGTGTAAAGCACGTATCCACGTACCCCAAGCTGCCTCATCAGTGGCAGCTCTTGCCATCGCCTCCAACACGTGGTCGATACTTGCAACAGGAATCCCAGCAGCCTGTAAGGCCGGAACAAGAGCAGCAGTCATGGGCGTCTGGACACAAATTCATCAGCATCGTCAAGTGTCCACCAGTCACTCTCTCAGCCTGACTCACGTCGACATAAAACGGACAAACCGAATTCACCCTCACGCCCACTGCCGCAGCATGTTTCCTCAGGCCTCGCATGAACCCTCTCACTCCAAATTTCGCAGCCGTATAGCTGACGCACCCTTCCGCTCCACAATACCCTGCCAACGAGTCAAGCAATACAATCGACTTCGGCGAAGCGGCCGTTCCAGATTTATGCAATCCCATACCGTATCGCAGCGTAAGCATGGCGCCAACGTACACTGCATGCAGATTGACCGTAATGACTGGCGCAGCCAGATCTTGTGGTACAGAGGTCAGACTCGACAAACCTGCGGGGTCTGCGGGTGCAATGGACAGTGGCGGGCCCAGAATGCCGGCATTTGGGACGTAAATGTCGACTTCGTTTCGGGGGAAGAATGCCAACGCTTCTTGGAGGAGTTTGATTTGTGCTTCGGTAGAAGTTACGTCTGCTTGTACGAATTTGACTCTAGATATCGGTTCGGTCAGTTGGTACTGAGCGATATCCGTTCGAGGGCAGAGTTCTCGTCGACATACTTTCCTCCAGACGAGGCAAGCTCTTGTTCGACCGCTTTGCCTCCCGCTTCGTTCAAATCTGCTAGGACAAGATTGGCCCCATGCTGAGCGAACATCTTCGCAGCAGATGCTCCGAATCCGCTGGCAGCTCCAGTGAGAAGCACATTCTTGTCTCTCAATGCGGCATAGTCTACGGCCTGGCTGAAATCGATTGGTTTACTGAGAGGCATCCTTGCGGTTGAGATTTGCAGTGGCCTTTTTTTCACTATTTGATGAATTTCAGATCGCACGACGATACAGATTCTTCAACCAGAGCTCGCACGATTGTATATCTCCTCTCCAACGTGGTCGTTATGGTGCCCGCCCGCCACAAGTGTCCCATACCCCGCAGTCGAGTCGGCTTCCGCGAGGCCGGATGCTCTCTAGTGAATCCTACTTCGAGACCCTGACACGAGCGCGCCATTGAAACTTTGAATGAGCCTCGTGGGCACTGCCACTTTCCTGAAAGAGGGGAGCTTTCGGTTTGAAGCTGGTTTGGAAAGTTGGAGCATTTTCCGAGACATCTGAGTGGCTGTTGCGCGGAAGCTTGATCTGTCGGCTTCTTGGGTCGAGATCTTGCTAAAATGCGGAGAAGCTGTTGGCCAAGAAATGAAGAGCGATGGTAATGTTGACTTCACCTTTGGTCTTTGGACGCGATGTTTGCGTTCATGTGGTTTGTCAAAGAGTGAGTGAGATGCTCCACAGCATGGAACGCTTGTTTCCGGGCGATAAAAGGATTCGACGTGAACTTTTCACTGGGATGACCAATGCATGCGATGCTGGTGCGCTAATCTTTGGAGGCTGAGTTTCTGGTCCTCGAAATGCTTTGGCCTTGGCAAGTATGTCTTTATCGTATCTTCGACTAATGCTGTGAGTTGGTAGCAGGACGACGAATCCAGATGATGGTTCGCAACAGAAGTCGAACTGCCAACACGGCTCGCTACATCCAGTTCGACCCTCAAAGCTCAGATCTCGAAGCGTCGATTCTGAGTACTCAAGTGCAGAAGTATTTCATACTGGTCCAGCTGCGTCCTAGTCTTCGACGGAGATTCAAAGGACGCCCGACATACTTGCACAAAGAGGTGAATTTAAACTTGCTCCTTGACTTGCTACCGCCGATTAGTGAACAGACCGTCGTCCCGTTCCGTTTCGATACATGACAAGGATGAGAGACCAGCGTCAGTCTAGACCTCTTCCACCTCGGAATCGTTGGCGGTAATGTTAGCGTCCTCAGCGAAACACTGGCAGTCAGACCTCTAAATCACCGGAGCTGGCGAGTTGAAGATGGACAACGCTGCTATAACATGTGCGCTCTCCTCTTCCGTGGCTCTGGCTGAGGCTTCCGGCGTCGAACTCTTCTCCTGGCCACTCGAAGGCCTGGGTTACTGTGATATTGGTACGCATGGCCGTGTAGACGGCATACGCACTGCGCAGCACGTTACGATGATTTTGATCAATCGACTAGCGGCTCGCTGAAGCACAAAACTAAGGCTTGATATTGTTTGTGAACAATATCGCCTGTGTGTCACTCTTCACTTCTCTTCAGTGCTGGAGGTTCGAATGGGCTATATCCGGTGGTCCCGCGTGGTCCCGTATGATTATCGCGGGTTGGCCAAATTTCGGCAGACTCGTGTTCGAGCAGGAAGAGCAGCAATGTTGCACACTATGTTTTCGCATCCCACATTTCTTACGCTCAACAAAGTGCGCTTCCTGGGCGATTCTGAGCTTACTAGATCGACGAATCTCAACCTTTGTGATGAGTGCGTTCTTCGGGAAGTGCGACTGCAGCTCCAGCGACGCGTTAGTTGCACACCCATTGTTCAAGATTGCGGACTACGAAAGATACTGCTCTCACAGCAATGACATTTGCGGACTTGACTGACTGGACCATCGAATCTGAAAAGGTCTGCCTTCCGATGGCAATCAATGATTCACCGTCCGTATACGTGAGTAAGCGGCGACTTTGATCGCCCTAGCATCTAGTAGGGAGCATAAGCACTAGAGCTGCGGCAACTACGGCGATGTTCTAGGCGCCAAAACTTTGCGGTAGTCAGAGACTCAGGGACTGTGGCAATGCAACTCACACCTTAAGGCATTGGCCTAGAAGGCTCAGCGATAGGATGAGATCTCGGCAGATCTTAATCCTTGTGCACTGGCTAATGGGCCAGATCTCCTGAACAAATGAGAAAGTTCATATAAGACACTTCTCTTGCAATGTGGGAACTCCACGACAAGGGCGTTGAAGATGGGCAAGTCCCAGGCCGAACGAAGTGGCAGCAACACAACTCACAAGATGGGCTTAGCTTCCAACCCGAGGCATGCGACAGGAATGCCAATATGGCAGCGGCGTGTGCTAGTGCTCACTCTGAACATTACCACAACTCCTTTCCTTCTGTGGCAATTCTATCTATTTTACGAACCAGACGGCATCAGCACTCTCGAGTTCATCATCCTGGCATGCACCTTCTTCTGCGTGCCCTGGTCAGTCCTCAATTTCTGGAATGCCATTATCACGCTCTGTCTCCTGGCCTTTGGCAATCCAGAGGACTCCGTCTACCCGTACTTCAAAGGCAAAGGCGAGCTTCCGGATATATCATCGAAGACGGCACTTGTTTTCTTCTTGCGAAATGAAGATCCTGGGCCATTGTTCGATCGCATGCACGCTATGCACAAGAGTCTACGGGACACTAAGCAAGTACAACACTTCCGATTCGTACTCTTGAGCGACACTAGCCAAGACAATGTGGCGAAATTGGAGGAGCAAGGCTTCACTCAGACCCGCGACGAGATTGCGAAAAGCATGTCCAGGCCACCATTTTATCGGCGCCGCCACGAAAACGTAGCTTGGAAAGCTGGCAACCTCAGGGACTACTTGGACCATCACTCCGGAGGCGATGACTTTTTCATCCCGCTTGACCAAGACAGCGCGATGGCTGGTGAACTTCTGGTGCGCATGGTTTCCAGTATGGAGAAGCACTCTCGAATTGGGATCATGCAGACCCTGTGTTATGGTATGCCGGCCGCAAGTGCATTCACGCGTCTCTATCAATTCGGCATCAGACAGAGTATGCAGACGTACAACCTTGGTAACAGTTGGTGGACGGACGACTGTGGACTCTATTGGGGGCACAATGCGATTATTCGAACGGACGCGTTCCGCAAGCACTGCGTGCTGCCCAAGCTTCCAGGCAAAGCACCTTTGGGAGGATATATCCTGAGTCACGATCTCGTAGAAGCCATGTTCATGCGAAGTGCTGGATACGAGGTCCGGATTGTTCCATGCGAAACCCAGAGCTACGAGACTCACCCACCGACCCTAATTGACTACCTACGCCGTGAACTTCGATGGTGCCAGGGGACGATGCAATATTGGTTCTTACTTACGAGACCTGGTCTGCATCCACTGAGTCGTTTCCACGCGTGCCAGACACTCGCCACGTATCTTACGCAGGCCGTCCAGGCTACGATGGCCTTTGCTACTATCGTCAATGTTCTCTCCGGCGGAGTAAGTAGCAGCGCCGAAACCATGGCACGATTCTATGCGCTGCAATTGACCATAACTGTCATTGGCGATGGATGCAAGATCGCCGGGCACGTGAACGTTGCATTCACCTCGCTGCCGCGCTACGGAGGCTTGATGAACTGGACATTGAGTGTTCTGGTCGAAGCACTGCTTCTGTTCCCGCTGGCTGCCATCACTGCTGTGTCCATCTTTCACTTTTTCGTGAAGTTGATGCTGACGGGGAAAACCATCTCTTGGGATGGGCAGAACCGTGATCGTTTGGGACTCAGCTGGCGATCCGCATTCGAGGCGTTATGGCCTCACACAGTCATTGGTCTATCGTGTATTGCGGCGATGGTGGCCATAGAGCATGACGATTCCACCCTCCGTTGGGGGTGGCTTTGGGCGTTCTCCCTTTCCATGGCCGTTCCTTATGCTGTATTCACTGCTTCGCCGCGATTTGGACGCTTCATCACGCACTTTCGCTTGTTCGCGGATCCTGAAGAGCTCATGCTGCCATCGATTCTATCAACACTCATCCCGAAAGAAATCAAGCCGATGAAGGTGGAGAAGGCTAGCATTATTTGAGAAGCAAAGATGCTAGAACTCGTAGTCTCCGATGGGCGTTGAACTGCTCTTGATGTTGGCACGTGCTACGGTCTCGCTTTCCACAATTGGTTATTGATGGAAGTTGAGGACTCCTCGCAACCGCTAACTAAGACAGCTGAAAGGTCTCATGTCGCGTTCTGCTTGTCCGAAATGCTCCGTGACGTATCAATCGTACGCTAACATGTATTGTTGGCATAGTGAGCGCGGGAAAGTGCGGAAATGTGGAACGAGGGGGTCATGTGTAACACTCCTATTTCGCTTGTGAAAGTTGCCGGCGGGTAGCTGCGCTGATAGCATCGGCTCACTGCATTAATCGGGTTGCTACACAGCGATTGTCGGACGAACCGCACGACGATGACCTCTCTCATTGTCTCTATCTGAGATCCAACATCATTGTCGATATCTCAAGGTCACAGCCTGTGCGAACTTGTCATTTTTCAGCGCGCCCACCTTTCGAAGCCTCCTCACAATTGTAGGACTGTCACTGCTGTCGTGAAAGTTCCACTCTCGCAGCTGCTGCACGAAACAAAAGATTTTTGGAATCATCTGCATTTCCTGAACAGACACCATACATCGCTCTTGGCCGGGAATTCTTCCATTGCCGCTGCTCAGAGGCTCTCAAGAATCCATGTCTCCCAGCATGGCGTGGGTAGAATGTCCATTGAACGTACTTACTAGTCTCAATGCTCCTAAGACATTCGAGGGACGCTGTGCTGGATACAACAAGACGGTCGAGCTTGGTTTTGCACCCTCTCCACCGGCCCCGCTTCCTGGTTTACCACTCAGCAAAGCTGCCATATCCAAAGCAGCGGATGAAATGAGACCAATCGAGCTTTTCACTCATCTGGAGTCAGAGCACAAAACAATACGGTGCCACGAGACTGCCCACCGTTTCGTGAGGCGCATCGACGACCGCGAAATGCTCATCTATGTGGATGGCTCCTGTCTGGATCAGGGCTCCAAGGAACATGTCAAGACGCGCCGTGCTGGATGTGGCTGGGTCTTCAAACCGCTGTCATCGACCATTACTGTGCGTGAAGAGGCCATTCCCCTAGAACTTGAAGGTCCATCTGGTCAGCGATACGTCCCAACCAGTAATCGTGCTGAGATTCGAGCTACACTCGGTGCTTTACAATATCGCGAGTGGGATGACGAAGGGTGGCGTAGGGTTGTCATCGCGTCCGATAGCGAGTACATGGTCTTGGGTATCACAAAGCGCATCGAGCAGTGGGTAGCCAACGACTGGAAGCTTACCGACGGTGAGCCGGTGAAGAATCGAGACCTTTGGCAAGCACTTCTGAATGAAGTCAGCCTTCTTGCGAGCAAAGGAACTGAGGTCCTGTTCTGGAAAATTGGGCGGGAAAACAATGTGGAAGCAGATCAAGATGCAAGACGAGAAGCGAACAAGCCGTTGGTGACTAGATACACCATTGTGTTGGCAACTTTGGTCTGAGTGTCGGCAACAAGCACTGAAATGTACTGCACTCGACGGCGAGGAAAAGCCTCTACTGAGGAGACGGTATCGAACGTACAAATGGTGTGAGACGAGTATCTTGAGTCAGGAATGTATCGTCAAAATGCGTTCGCGGTACTGTGGATAACAGGACAACGAGCTGTCATAGCGACTGTATAACCATGTATCGCAAAGTAAATGTCTTATGACCTGTCGGAATCGAACGCCAACCCTCCTCCACCTAAATCTATGCATTAAACGCCCGTACCATGAAGGCCCCAAAATAGTATGCAGAAAGAGATCGCCGAAGCTCAGAGATGGCCCAAGACGTTACCGTCTAGTCCAAGTCAATACATTCGTTGAACTGGCCCTTGGCAGCACCGTCATGGGTAATGAGCTTGAAGAAGCTACCACTCTTGGTGAACAGAACTCGATCCAGCCCTGGCTTCTCTGCACAGAAATACGATCAGCATCATGCACGCGATTCTCTCAAACGAGACTGTACTTGGCACTTACGATTCTTCGAAGAACCAAAGATTGATCCTCCATCCTTGATGGGAAACTCCCAGTAGCTGCCACCAAAGACCCCATCGTGGTCTTTGAACTCATGAGGGTAGCAACCATTGCCGTGAACACTTCCCTCGGCGATGCATTGGAGTGCCTTCGCGATCGCAGCCATGATCGCGGTCATCGAGTACTTCCTGTTGCCGCACTTCCAGTCTCTCTTCGAGAGAGATCGAGCTTCCAGTGGAGTGGCGTCGGCCAAGGCTGCACGAGCGAGAATGACATCCTCAGAGGACACAGACAGGTCTGTGAGATCGCCCATTGGGTTTGGAGAGGCGATTGAGCCGACTGCGAGGAGCAGAGTTGCGGTGATGGCGGAGAAACGCATGGTTTTTGATGGTTGAGATTGTAGGTGGTGCAAAGATCGCGGGAGATGCGTTTGTGTATTGGCTTGTCTGAGGAGCTGCTGTTGCTTGTTGCGCTTTCCAGTCCTTCTGATCACGGTGATTTTATATCGCTCGTTTGATGCCTCTCCACTCGCATCATAAGCGGCAGATTGTCGCATATTGCATTCTGTTCGCTCGGCATTCTGCTCGTCCTTCGAATGATTGGTTTGGTGCTCCCGAAACTGTGTTGGAGCTCGAAGAGCATGTTTTCGGGTCAGTAGTGTCGGTGTCCGGAGACGTGAGCGGATAGTGCAGAATCCAGACTAGACACTGGAGCACCACTACTGACCTTAGCATCTTCAAGCCATTCTTGAAGCCTTCAAGCCTCTATTGCCAAGCCTGCTAAGCGTGGAGTAACAACCATGGATCTTCCCGGTTGAGCTTCGAGCTTCCTTGCAGGGTGGTTTGATGATACCGAGATTTCGGACTCTCACCATGTGTTTGGATGGCATGACATCAGGCTGGTTCGCAGGAGTTCGCACTCGTGTCCGCATGAGTCAGAGTTTAGCCACATGCTTGTCATTCTAGGACGCCCTCAAGTCCGATCCAATCACTATCCCAAATGCAATGTCCCAATTGAGGTAGTGGACTCCGAATTAAGGAAACCGACGAATCTTCTTTGTGCAGACCGTTGCTTACTAGCCGCTGGGCTTTCCTTCTCAGTATCAACCTGGTCTGCCGACTTGTTGCCCTCTTGGGGCTTCCTCGTACGACAGTCTCTCCACTGTAGTTCCAAAACATCAGGTACTACTGTTTGGCGATGGGTGCTGGTAGTGCAGAGGCTGATACGGCGACACCCCGTGTGGGAAGGCCTGTAAAATGGAGCTGTGCCCGCGCTCCTCTCGCTGTCTCGCACGCCCAGGAGTCCTGATTGACCGCGTCCCGCGTTGGCCGCGGCCCAAAACGTTTGACCCATGTAGATTATGTGGTAATGCGATAGATGAGTTGACTAGGTAAGAAAATGGCTGGTCCTGAAGAGTCGGGATTCAATGAGCATCCTGCTCATGCATGGAATAAAGTGGCTATGTGAGCAGCGGGCTCATGCCAATAGTCACGGATCATGTAGCCACCTCGATGGCTGAACAGTATTGCCGCCTTGCGGGTACTATCATGCTACGCTAATGCTTCTGTTCTGCTCGCGGTATCCGACCCCTGCTCGGCAAGACTCTGACTCTATTTGCCGTCAATATCGATCTACGGCTGGCTTTATCCATTCCCGGTCCTACACTTCCTGCGAGCGTTGGCAGCTGTCTTGCTTTGAGTGTGGATGATGTGACTTCCCACGTGTTTCTAGTTGTAAAGTCCTTCTCTACATAGCATACTTGACGTTACTAGACAACGGTCAGTAAATATTTGTGGTCTTTCGTGCGGTATATTCGGCAGGGTATAGTGCTACCATGATGCTTACAAGGTCAATGACAGTGTGCCATCGCTTGCCTTCCCGCCTACGCAAAGCATCAGCTGAGGCACGGTACGCCACGAGCCCGCTCCCTGACCTGCTTGGCGCCGCACGTCGCTCTGCGCGATTCACGTCCCACTGCTCCTCTATGACTTTATGACGCTCAAGTCGTTGAGTACACACCAAAGGGATTGCATGAGGACTTGGCTTCGAAAAGCCACCCCGAATGCCTTTCACCCCGGCGCCCCTAACCGCTTGAACCCCGATAGCCAGGTCAGTCCGGAACGCCTGCTGGTTCCTTTGCCATCGTCCCATATCCGGGATTGCACGATAGTTGCATGACATCGGGGGCCGTGAACGCCGAAGCGCTGTGAGCCTGGAGCTCTAGCGAGCGGAGGCACAATCTGAAGTGGCTCTCGTCATAAGGCATCCTAGTAGTTGTCAGAACAATTACCCGACACAGCAAATGCCGCGCCGCCCTGTCAACACCAAGTGGCTCGCGAACCAAGCCACAGCGTGAGCATGGTGGGCTTGGATGTGGTCTACAGTCGGCAAAGATGCAGTTAAGCCGCAGTGCCCTTGTCTATACTGCCTTGCCATGCGTATGCAGCTGCTAACATCTCACACAGAATCACACCTATGGCTGCAACATTCGTATAGAGCTGGGATCGACGCGGCCGCGGCGAACACCACCAATGCGGACAGGAACATCCATGCCGCACGAGAAAGCGAGTCCCGACAGTCTCTGCCCGGTACATGGCACGACATGCAATATCGCCATAACACAAACCGAGATTATAGCTAGCACTAGAACCAGACCATCTTCAAAAGAGAGATGTGTCGAAGGCAGACTGTCCTCAAAGCGTCTCTAGCAGTGTCAAAGCAGGATCGGGCATCCTGTGCGGCCGCCCAAGGCTATTGAATGCAAACCTGTGCGGGCGCCAAGACCATCGATCATATCTGTTCAGACGGAAAGTCACCACGGTCACCATCTACACCAGTCCCAGAGCACGATAGCTGCCTTTTACGGACACCGATTGTTCATTTCGGTTCTCAATCAGTGCAGTGACCATCACGGAGAGGTCCTCATGCCAATCTCGCTACCGTGTCGGTACGTTGGTATTGGAAGAGCAGTCTAGGCGCTGCATCCGAAGGCATGTACACGATTCTTATAAAGATCAAGCAAAGCCCGTCAGCATCCATCCTCTCACCACAACGATCTCACTTCATCCAAGCACTCCAAACAAAATTACCAACTTCAGTCACTCTTTCGACTATAATCGCCCCTTTCATAGCCCAGCATGAAATTCTTCGCCCTCTCCACCACCCTCCTGGCAGGCCTCGCCATCGCCTCTCCAGTCGCCGAGCCCAAGCCCGAACCAGAAGCAGACGTAGACATCTATGTCGAAAAGCGCATCGCCCCAGCCGTCGTCGGAATGGCGATCCTCACCGGAGTCGTCTCGGGTCTTGTCGGTGCAGCCGCACGTGAGGCGATTGGTACCATCAAGGACGTAAGGGATTGGACTGATGTACGCTCTCCTCTCCCGGTTTAATCGCACATGCATAATAGCATTGACTGATGATTATTACGTCGACGACAGGCCCGCGAACAATTCACCAAACGTACAGTCGAACTCATGATCCGTAAAGCTCATGCCAAGGAAGCCGCGGTCTGCGTTAACGTAGGCTACTCCGTCAACGACGAGAGCAAGATTCGTGATCGTATCAGTGTTGATTTCAAGATGGGGAACCTGCACACTGAGTACGTACTTGCACCCGAACCAGTAATTGAGAGGCGCAAAGCTGATAATGAGTGTTTTAGCTACGATTGCTTCTACCTGAGCGGTCCAAGTGTCTTCCAATTGCAAGGCGATGGAGGCTTCATCAACATCGCCGTCCAGAGCGGTCCTTGCAAGTACGACAGAGGCACTCTTACTTGCCCTCCGTAGATGGGAGTGGACTCGATTCGGAAGTGGAGGGCACTGCATCATGGAGGCGTTTTCGAGAAGTCATGGGGGCCGAGGAAATGGAGGACACATACAAATGGGCGGGCGAGGCATTTTATCGGTGAGGAGTTTTGAGGTGTTTGCAGCGGCGTAATGACGGGGAATACGTACAAATGGATGGGACGGGTGGTGGCAGATTGTTTAGTTCTTGGAATTGATAAGCTTTGTATTAACTGATTATTGCTCACTCCTCTCACAATACCATTGCTAAGCAGATCGCTTTCATATGGAGTGCGGAGGCATATCCAAGTGCAACACTAGTCGAAGATGACTGTGTGTTCAACAGTCGCTCACTGGACGGACACTACGGATATCACCCAGCAGATTCCTGTAACTCCGAGGCACAGGTAAGCGGGATACAGAAGATAGATTCGACAATACCGAAATGCATCATGATTCTCGTCCCTCATCATGCATTAACGTTCGACTGATAATCGAGCGAAGCAAATAGTAAGCATCTACTTTTCTCGTTCAAGCTCAAGTCGCACTGTTTGCCTATAGTGCCTCTAAATCGTCTCGACGTTATGTCTTAAAATGTCCTGCGTATATACCTCTTTTACTATAGGTCTTAGTCTACTATAATAATACTACTCTAGTAACTCTAATTAAGCTTCCGATACTAGTCTATATAGCGCTTAAAGGATCTGTTCGATTCCCTAGATAGATAAAATCGCGACGCACTGCGAAGCGCAATAGTTCTATCGAATTAGGATCCTCAATACGCTATGGTATCATCTCCATTTGCAGGTCTCAAGTGCTCCGCAGGCGGGCGTTCGATAGACTTTGGCCCGCTTCCAAGCTTGACGTCAAGCACTTCACAATAGAACTATACCAGCATGCCGGGGATGGACGTGTAGGACGACGACCGCGAACCGACATGGCTCAAGTCAGCTCGTCTTCCAACGCCGTATTCAAAGGCCCTGAGCTCGTTGCCGTCGAATCCTACTTGTTCTACCAGCCCTTCTACGACACGCGGCTCTTTACGCTCCCGCGACCCGGCACCACGGCGGCGAGCAACGATGCTTCGGCTGATAACAATGCACGAGATGACACGGGAGAGTCGGACATGGGATTGGCATACACTGCCTCCGTCACTCGATTCAAGCGCAACAAGCCATCGGTAATGCTGTACGTTCCGGACGAGGAGGGTGACGTCGTCGGACGCGCTCAGGCCAAGATCGCCAAGAGCATGAAGATGGCCTTGGGTCCCGGTGACGGCGAGCAAGGTGACAAGATCGAGGGAGACGATTGCGTGCATCTCACCGCGGAAGCTGCGAGCACCACAGGAGGCTGTTTTGGGTGTTGCAACCGGGCATATGCGTTCGTCCATCGTGACCGGAAATACGTGGTGCGTCGAACGAAACAGATTCCAGGCAGACCGAAGAGGCGGGTCCACAGGTACTTGGAGGTGGTAGAGACGTCGAACTCGGTGGGTGCCGAGGGAACAGCAGACGACCTGGAGAGCTCCGATGAGATGGAAGGCAAACTGGTGGCAGCCTTTGTTCCACGAATCCACTTAAAGCAAAAGGGTACGATGGAGTTCTATTGCAAATTCGATGAGGAGGTACGCATCTTGATTCTATTGGCCGTTCTGGCCTGGAGGGAGCGGTCGCAGAGGAGGCGGGCAGCGTCAGGAGCGGCGACCGCAGGACAGGCAGGGTGGATGGCAGGTTCGGTATACTAAAGCGGCGCGAACAGCCGCTTGCTCAATAGGAAACGCAAAGACTATTCAGCTGCTTGCTGTCTCATCATCGCCACTGCTCTCGCTGGAGCTCACGTCGCACTGTTTCCTCGTTGCCTCCACATCTCCTCGGCTATGCTGGTCATGCTCCTCAGCCTGTTCTCTTTCCAGCGTGCAAAACCTGTTTGTTGCTATAGACGCGCGCCACTATCCCTCGCAACAGCCTGGCCATGCGCCATCTACGATCTGTTAAGCATATCTTTCACGACCTGGACTTGCTTGTAAAGATCCTGCAATACAGGATTCGAGGGCAGTGGCGTCTCCCATCGAATTTCATAAGATGAACCCGAGTTGAGCTGGAGATTGAGCATCTCAATTTGCGATTCGAGATACTCCAAGGTCGATGGTGAATCTGGCTCCAGTGTGCACCTCAAAAGGAGTTCCTTCCTCTGTCTCTCCAGCACCTGAAGCTGCTGCTTGAAGAGATGCGGAAGCTCAAATCTGCCATGGTCGTTCTTCTCGACCAGAACCCGGTGTGGCTCTCGCGGTTCAGCCAGCGCCAATTCTCGTACAGTCGTCCACTCAATCTGACTTCGAAAATCCACATGCGATCTTTGCTCACGTGGTGTCAGCAAAAGTTTCTTTCCGCCCTCTCGCTCTAGCAGTCGCATTTGCTTTCTGTACTCTTCCATCTCATCAATATCATCAGTTTCAGAGAGCTCTGCCTGCTTTGAAAGCTGTGTTGAAGCGGAAACTTGGGCGTCGAATTGGTCCATGCAAGCTTGCTCACGCCTTGCCATCAAAAGCCGGCTCTTGTTCTGGCACTCGAGCAACATCAGCTGGAGCTGGTAGTCCCTGAGCGCGTTGTTCCCATCAGCTGACCCTGTCTGACCACAAAACTGCGTGCTGGGGGAAGGGATTCGTACGTTACATTCTGAACCTCCCTGCGCCTGTGCATCTTTCGCTGCAGTTCTCAGTCTGCTATGACAATGCTGCTCCAGCAACTCCAATTGAGCTTGATATTCTGGATCGAACGTTCCCCGTCCTCGCTGCATCTCTGCCCAATCCCGCGCTTCCACATCCTCGAGTCGCAAAGCGGACTTTATTCGCTCGTCGCTGACAAGGTATGAGTCAGGCAACCCGGTCGCTTGCTTAACATATCGCAAGCTTTCAATTTCGTCACCCTTCTGGTTGAGTGATTTGCTCACCAGTAGAGCTACTGCTTTGCCGCTCAACCATGTGTTTGGCATACCGTGGCCGGTGAAGCCTGCGGAAATGTAC
Source organism: Cercospora sesami (assembly GCA_013365235.1). NCBI lineage: Eukaryota > Fungi > Ascomycota > Dothideomycetes > Mycosphaerellales > Mycosphaerellaceae > Cercospora > Cercospora sesami. The sequence continues at coordinate 28,174 of JAASLG010000034.1, forward strand.
GTGTGGGCTGCATCGGGAATCCTGCCAACCCAAGGGAGGTTGTCCCGGGAGAAGCCCATCACCCCGGACCACTCGTGAGTAGCTTCCATTTCGTAAGTCTGTGACGCTCCATCTTCACTCTCTGGCAGTTGAAAGACTTCGACCAGCCGGCTGCGGAGGTAATGAGCGGTCTTTGGGTCCACGACGCTGTCATCTGTGACGCCAACGGACGGGCCGTGCTGCCTGCCGCCGCCGAACATCAGATGTTCTCCTCGGTCAGAAGGACGCTGAATGAGATAGTCGTCCAGCCCATCGCCGAGGAAACCGAAAGATGTCTTGAGTCTATTTTCTCCAGCCACAGATGGAAATGGGATGAGACTACTCATTTGACCTCGGCAAGGAACAACCAGGTTTGCGAAGCCGGGAATGAGATGCGAAGTGTAGGCATTGGTAGCAAGCACGACTTTGGAGGCCCGGATAGTGCCACGTGCCGTATGCACGTCTACTCCAGTGCCGTCGGGACGGAGCTTAGTTACGGGGGTCAGCGTCTGCAAGTTGAACAGTCCATCGAGATCTGAAGATGTGAGAAGATCCTCCAGGATGCGGCAGACGAACTTGTAGGGCCACATTCGTGCTGCCACGTCAGTGACAACGGCTCCGAGGGCCGTGGGTAGTCGGAGCTCCTCAAGTTCCTCCTTGGAAGTGACCATGCGCATCATAGAAGAGAGATCGGGTGCAGTGGTCTTGATAGTCTCCAGTGCCTCTTCGGTGGTCTTGAGATGGTGCTCCGAGTAGATACCGCGTACACCCGGTTGAAACACGAACTCGCAGTCTATGCACTTTTCCTTGATCAGCTTGTCCAGTGCTTGGAAGTTGGCGAGCTCGAAGCGGCCGATTTCGGGCTTGTTTGGGTGTTCGAAGAATATTGGTTGGCAATGGCCGCCATTCTAGAAGGCTGAGTCAGTAATGGACAACGTGAGACCACAATGCTGGGAAGATAGCGCACTCGTCCTGTAGCACCCCAGCACGCCTCTCGAGCCTCAAGCATAACCACATGGGGCTTTTTGCCACCTGTATCGCCATCGTTGAGAAGGTGATGAGCTATGCTGGCTCCACTGATGCCGCTGCCAATGACAACCACGTCGGCAGTCTCGGGCAGGTCCCTCGTGGAGCGGTGGCCGAGCAGGAGCGACGAGGGTTCGCTGTGCCAGAAGGACTTGGATGACTGTTCGCTTGGCAGATCACATGGCTTGCGCTGCTTGGGGAGATTCGGGCTCTGTCGGGACATTGTGCTGCGCTGCTATTATTGGGATTGTGCCTCTGATTGCGGATGAGACGAGTGGAAGAAAGGGAGAGGATGTAGGGAGTGAAGAGATGAAGTTGACGGGAGAGCTACAGTGGTGCCTCGATGCTGTGTCACTGCAGGGATGACGACGGCCGAAGCTGATTACCCAAACGGGAAGCGTGTGATACGGAGTAGATTGCTCGCACAGCAAATGCGAGACATCTCTCGGATGATGCAAGAATACTTGGGACGACGGCGGACTCCGCTGCACGGGCGGTGATGGACTCTGGCAGCGGAGCGGCGGCGGTGGGAGGAAGCGGAAAGAGGAGGTGGAGGAGGAGTGGAGACGAGATGAGGTGAAGGATGGCGGCACGGCAGTCCAATGCTCGAACGCCGAACGCCGAGACTTGCCGACCTCTCGCGCAATTCCACGACTGGAGCAGCATTATCGAGCCATTGCTTGCCCGCCTGCGTTTCATATCCATCACACCTCCCCTCCCCTCCCCCTCTCCCCGCCATGGCCGGCCTCCTCAACAACCTGCAGGGCGTGCTGGGAGGCGCCAAGTCCTCCGTGGCCAGCGTTGCCTCGTCGGTCGATGCCGATGGTATGTGCTTCACACCTCGCAGCGCATACGTATATCTCTTCCCGCTGACCATACCCTCCTCCAGACTTCGCCGATTTCGCGACGGCAGCATCGCCTGTAGCTCCTAGTCATTCTGCTTCCTCCGCCTTCGACGCTACCGCCGCTTCACCGACCCCCAAAGGCACCTTCTCGAACTTCGGGCAAGGCCTTCAAGGACGACCATACACGAAATGGTACCGCGTGTGGGAGCGTGTGACAATCGCCGACTTCTACCAGGAGCTCGTCATCCTTCCCATCATTGTTGTGGTCATCCTCGTCAACGTCTGGGGAGCGCGCGCAAACAAGAAGCGAGCTGCGCAATGGGCACAGGCGAATCTGCCGCAGCTGGAATCCGAATACGCAGCAGTAGGATTCGGCGCAAAGGGGCCGAATGGTCAGCCAACATCGCTGTGGAGGGAGAAGAGCAAGAATGAGTACATCAGCTATGCCACGGGACGACAGAACGTGGCATTCTTGGATGTCAAGCTCACCCTGTACAAGCGCTACAACCCATTTATTTGGCTTATGGAGCTGGTAGCTTCCTTCTTTGTGGACAGCATTGAGGCTCCTATGGAGCGCCTGGAAGCTACTGCTTATGCATTCGACGGCAAGGAGAAGAGCTTGGTTCCTGCTCAGGCGCAAAATCAAGCCTCGCAGCACAAGGACAGCACGTACGATGGCTTTGTCTGGGCAGTCGTGCACAAGGACAAGATGAGACAGCTGCGCAATGATCGCTTCGACGTCAGCTTGGCAAGCCAGAAGGATCATCCTAAGCTGCCGCAGTGGGCGACGGTCATGTCGGAGGGTGCCGAGATCACTGAAGCTCTTCTCACCCCGGAGCTCGTCAAGGCTGTGACTGCTGTGGGGGATGACTTTGAGGCTCTGATTGTTTCGGACATGCCTGTCGATGCGCCGAAGAAGTGCGTATCCACCACGCGAAGATACGTTTGGACACAGCTAACGTTCCAACAGACTCAACGAACTCGTCCCCAAAAAGCGCGTCGAACTCCACACCCGACTCTCCACCGGCCCAGCAGCCACAGAGCTCTTCTCCTACTTCCTCCGCATCCCAGACCAACTCGTCACCGGTGCCCACTTCCGCCCCGAAGCGCTGCGCAAAGTCCGTCAAACGCGTGAAGAAGAGGTTCGCAAGATCAAGAAGATTGATGATGAAGAGAAAGCGCTCGAGAGGAGAGAAGCAAGCGATAAGCTCAAGAAGGAGGAGCGCGATCGCAAGCTGAGCAGAATGAGTGCGGATGAGCAAAAGAAGTTTTTGGAAAAGGAAAAGGAGAAGACGCAGCGGAAGCAGACCAAGAAGCAGACTATGAGGGGCTAGGTGTGCTGACACCTTTTCTCTCGCAGGGACGGCTGTCTTTGGTTGCGGGAAGGCTTTGCATAGCATGGGATGGGAAGATCGGGACAGAACAGTACTTGGGACGTGAGTAGAAGATGATCTGTCAAAGATACTTACCGTGTAGAAAAGAAATCACTTGTTCAAACCTTAAGCCATCCGGCGACCAGGATCTTTTAGTCGCTTCCATGGACACATTTCCTTGGGCAGGTCTATGAACCCCTAATGCTGAAGTTGCATTATTCTTGCGCCAAGACATCTTCGCCTCTGCCCATTGGCAACAACAACATAAAGATTTCTGACAGACATATTGATATTTTCGATGTCGGTGCTCTGGTGATTGGTCATCTGGCGCCCTGCTTCTACTCCCGGCTTGCGACAGCCCACATACTTGATTGTGAGTGGACTTTTGGTGATGGAGCATCAGTCTTGGCAAAATCAGGCCACTTCGAGTACCACTGGATCGTGGATCACAGGAGATCTCGCAAAAAAGCATCAGAGCTAAGGACGAGCATTTCTTGACGTTAAATACAACAGAGTCTCCCACCTCGATCCCAATTCAAAGAATCAGCTTCGCAACATTCCAAGTCGGTTTGCAATATCCGAGACCTGGACACTGACAACAACAAGTCTTTCGAGACTATTCTTCGTATACAACAGAGTACTAGCTTTGACAAGTGCAAGATGGGGAAATTCAGTCGAGATCGTGCTGAAAGGGACAGGGAGATGCGCGAAGTAGAAGAGCAGGCCAACGACCAAGGCTCTGTGCAGCCAGGCTCTGTTGACGCCCTCATTGAAACAGAGAAGGTGCACCATACGCACAGGCAGTACTTACTGCAGACGAGGATCAAGTCGAGGAGGATCAGACAAGGGAAAGTCGGACGGGCACAGTCTGGCAAGCCACGAGGCCCTCGCGTCCGCCCATGGACTGCAGAAGAAGATATAGAGGAAGATGATTTCGAAGAAGAGGTCCCTGTGCAGTCAAGCTTCGATCAGCTTCTCCTGGAGGCCGAAAACTATTTCTCCGAGGAAGAATGCTGCGCAGAGCTCACGCGCATGAATCGCCGCCCGGTCATCAGACAAGATGATATCGGAGAAGCATTTCCCCCACGATCAGGAGTTGAGTGCGGCTATTCCTCGAAGCTGAAGGGCACTCCAGCAAGTAAGACAAAGCCACGAGCCAACTTCCCTCTGCCGGCCGAGCTTCGCGAACGCGTCTACCACTGGCTCCTCAACGCCGAGGCGGTCGAGTGGACCCCAGAGAGACACGTCTGCCGCAAGAGTGTCAGTTATTGCCGAGATGGAACCTGCTCACAGTCCACCTATCTCTTCCAGAAACAAATCTTCCGCGTCAACAAGACTATAGGCGCCGAAGCTTTGCACTATTTCAGGAAATCGAACAACTTTGTGAAGTTCCAGTTCAAGGATCCCGATTTCTTGCGGCAATGCGTAATATTCGATGTGTATACTCTTCACATCCAGGTATCGCCCCGGTTCTGGGGACATATGTTCACGATCAGCGTCGACCGGGAAGATGGCCGCTCGGAGCAAGATTTGCCTGTGAAATCTCCAAGAAATAAGACACACACTGGGGCTTCCAGCAAAAAGAGGGATAAAGGCTGTTCCATGCTCATTCTTGGGAAGCATCTCCCAAGAGCCATGCCTCTACTGCGCCACTACTGTGAGCGCGGACTTCCAAGTGGTTTCCTGGTGAATTCAGAGCCTGGCAGACCACTCGCTCTCCGCTTCAATCATGCCAGCCATGTCCCCAAGCTTCGAGTTCAGCTTTGTGAGAACAGCTCTACGCCTGCAGAGACCGACAAGAGACATCACCTCATTGCGATGGTGCGTGACGTTCTCCGCTTGCCAGCAGACATTCTCACCCGTGGCTTCCTTCATGGCAACTCTGAAACGATCAAGCTCTTCGAAGCTCCTCAGCTTGTTTGGGAGCAGGCTGTTCACTGGGACCGTCTCGAGACTTTCTCGAACCTCAAGCGCGTTGCAGACGACCAAATGCGCGCTTCTCGTCACGAAGCGGCCTATCTACGCTACTCCACCGTCCTCGACTGGATGCATGCAACTCTCGATGAGGATCTGGGAAGCCGAGTTGGAGGGCATCCAAACCATAGTACGTAAACCGTTAGTCCCCACGATTTCTCAGGAACGATTCAGACTGGCAGAAAACTTCTAGGTCCCGCCTTGAAACGACTCGGTCATCTCATGTCCGACATCATCATATCGGCAGCTCACTCCCTACTCTGCTTGGGCCACGGCTGGAAAGCTGGCAAACTTCTTCGCCGCGAAACCTTCTCCTCGCTCGTGCAAGCAGCCGGTCGCACAGCTCACATGCGTGATCAGTACCAGCATCTCGACATTCTGGCTTTCGTGATGCGTCTACCGCAGCTGGCTGCGCGAGACTCCATGGTCCCCCTCAATACTCTCGTCAGAGACCTCCAAATCAGCATTCAAGACCTCCGTGGCATGGGTTCGCAGACCAAAGCGCTGCTCAATGACATCACCGTGCTCAAACGCCTGGCGGAGAATCCGATGAAAGCAGACTTGGAAGTTCTGCGCAAGACTCTGAGTTTCGGGAAGTTTCCTTTTCAGCCTTATGATTCGCAGGCCGAAACCAACGTGCCGAAGCGACCGGACGGAGTGGAGAGATTTCAGGATAAGAAGCATCAAGCTATGCTCAGTGAAGAGGATAAGCAAAGACTTCGGAATCTCCCAGGGCTGAAACAGCGGAAGCGTGCGATCGAGGGAGAGGTGATGAGATTGAATGGGGTGAAGATTTGAGGGGTGTCATTGGCAGCGGGAGTTAGACTGCTGGTTTGTTTTTTCTTCTTTCTTTTGTGACTGCGAGAAAAGAATGGATACCGTGAAAGTTTGTCAGATCGGAACGAAGAATCTCTTGACAGGTAACATAGAGAATGATAGGAGTGTTTTAACTCTGGTATGGTAGCTAGTCTTGCTTAGAGCTAATTAATGATAGTAGTACATTTGGATTATTTCTGGAGAGCTTGACGAGGATAAATCGGCTTACGGCATGATTTCTCAAGACTAAAGGATCTCTCAGCCAAGAAATAGCGCAGCAGGACAGATAGTAGCTAAGAGATTCTCTGGAGATGACCCTACTGAGTTTGCTTTCTCTATACCGAGAAGAAGGTCGCTGCTCGCCAACGCAGCCTCGGGACACATGTTTGCCGCAGAAGAAGTATTGAGAAACGGGTCCTGTTTGTCGCTGTTATTGAGAAGCTGCAGAAAAGCACTGCAGATTATCACCTTTCTCTGGGCCGAAGAAGGTCATCCTGCCTCTCTGCTTCGCCTTGCCGAAGATGGTGGCGCAGAGATGTTTCTGAGATATGGCGAAGAAGTCGTAAGATATATCTAATCTCTGCCAGAATGCTCATGTCTCTGCTCCCAACCCCAGCGAAGAGACACGGTTATGCTGTGCAGTGATGGTTGAGATACGACTATCATCTTTCACGAGACCTTCGCCGAAGAAGCATTATGAGTTGGCAATGGGTGTGTTTCAGGAAGTCAAGAAAGATAAAACCAAGGGTAGAAATTGGGCAATATAGAAACGAAAGAACATATAGAAGATACCAGCTCCGATGCCGCTGGTGGCTGAAAGGACGTCGAAGTCAATGTGGACGTGATAATGTCAAAGAATTGTTTTCTTTCTTGTACGTGACAAGGATGATGGGCACATGCAGCTTAACAGCTGAATGCCTCTGCTATTGTGCCATCTGCATAGGCATCAATGATAGCCCTGATCGAGACGTACAGGCCTGCGACACAGATGAAAGCACCAGCGACGATGGTCAGAATTGCGGCTATAGCTCCGACGGGCTTCCTCTTCCAGGCTTGAAAGCCGCCTCCATTTGCGTCGTGGTAGGTGTAGTGGAGCCAGAACATGCCGGCACTGGACCAAGATTAGCAAACGCATGTCGAGAATGTTGAGGGGTTCGTGAACTTACATTCCGTAGGTGAACCAAGCACCGAAAGCAGACGAAGCAATACCAAGCAAGTAGTTGAAGATTGGTACGCCAACAGCAAGCAGGAAAGCAAGCCCTGTGATGAACGTGCAAAGTCCGATCCAGGCTCCCCAGCCCACGATGGTGTTGCTGTGTAGGTGGCGTGAGTTGCGGAAAATTCGAACAAAGATGATCTTGCTGGCTGTGTGGACGTAGAGTGCTCCAGCAATGAGGAGGTTAGGGATCGCAATTCCGTAGGCGGCTTTTCCCCACTTCGTTGGAAGAGAAGAGAAGGAGGGGGACAACACTTCGCTGCCGATGTAGCCGTAGGTGACAGCGGCGAAGATCACGTAGTACGTTGTTGCGAAGCTTTGTAGGGTGTAGGCGGCCTTGATAGCATCCCGTGGCTTCTTCATTTCAGACATCAATGCGAAGAACCTAGTCGATCTCGTCAGTATATACTGTGGCAGGGGATGGGGCCAAGTCAGCTTACATGAAATGACCACAGTATGCGAAGACTGGGTTAGTGATGGAGAAGAAGGCCGTGAAGAAATCGCTCGAACGGCCAGCAACCACAACTCTTCCCTCATCCGGGTTGGCTCCTGCAGCTCCCATGCCCAAGAAACCAGCAACCACGATGCAAAGCACACTTCCCACCGAGATGATACTCAGATAATCGTAAGTTCTCGGAAGCGCACAAACCAGCGTCGCAACAGCAAAGATTCCAGCAAAGCCCAAGTTGCAGACTCCATTGTTGCTCAAGAAGGACAAAGCAATCTGGCCCGAGAGAATCTGTCCTCCACCCAGCAGAATCGCGAAGCACAGAGTTCCAAACGCGAAAATCTCGCGTCCAATAGGCCCAAACATAATCTTGCCCGCGTCGCCCATATTGTGCACTTCAGGGTGGCGAAGCTTAAAATTGACCAGCAGAACCGAAGTGTACGCCGCAAAGACACCCAAGAAAACAATCAAGATGATACCCGGGACCATGCCGACTGTTGCCAGAGAGGATGGCAGTGAAAGCATTCCATTGGAGACAATTTCCGCAATCATCAGAACAGCAACCATTTGCCATGATAGCGTCTTGTATTTGATATCGTGTCCTTGTTCGTGGCCGAAAACATCTCGGTCATGGTAGTCGTCGTCGATGGGAGAGCCAACACCAGCATCGTAGCTGTTCGATGACAAGCCTTCTTGTTTCATCTTGGAGCCGCCTTCGCCTGCAGGCGATTAGATGCTGCTGTTTTGTTAGACGCGCACTCCTCCTGCTGCGCCTGTCTGACACAGGTTCGTCGTCACAGCAGTGATAGGGAAGCTTTTCTTTCTGGAAGATCGGAAAATCAACCTAGATTAGAACGTGGCATGGGAGGGGTTGTGGCACGAACTATGAAGGGGGACCTTGCTGGGCTCTTCTACGGCTGAACCTCGTGGACGAACAACTCACGAACGCGGGTGCGCTCGCGCGCGTTGGACGATTGCAGTCCAACAAGGGTCCTTTGGCCACGGAGAAAAGTGGCATCCCTCCCATTCCTGTCCCATGCACATCAACTAAACTCGATTGAGCCAAGATTCCGTCATCCACGAAATCCACAAGGATCTCATTCCCACGTGCGGCCTGCTCCGGCTGTGCTTTGAGGGTCTTAGGCACGACCGATATTTGTCACAATAATTTGGGACAATGTCGCTCCGTGCTTCTCGCGTGGATGAGAGACAAGTTCGGTGGCTGGTGTGATGCTGGTAAAGTTTTTGTCTCGTTGCTACTGCACGATAGTTCCAGACCGCTCGGTTGATGTTCTGTTTAATCTAGTTTTCGGACATACTCGACTGGTCCCACGTATCTATGTCGAGCCCAGACGTAGTAGAACACGATGCCCCAAACTGCAACTGCTGAGAATATTAATGAAGACCAGTTCATCGATGCGAGCTCTGGCAATGGAGTTGGTGGGAAGAACGACTACTGTTGTCAGCGTTCGGTTTTCAAGGATTTGACACAGCATCGCGAACATACCATCACAAAAATTATGATCAGAAAGCAGATTGCGAGAACGTTGACCAGCAACCCGAAGTGTCCGAGATCGAAACGTGAGGGCAGCATTTCTTGCCTGGACAGACGTCTCCAAATGAAGCAGCCGATGCAGACAGTGTACGATGTGACCAGAACTCCGTTCGTGATGGAGACCAGGTTGTTGAATGCCACAGTGCTTCCAATGTTGATCAGCGAGAGAAGACAGGCAATGATCGTAGACATGACCACGGCATTGACAGGAACATCAAGCCTTGAGTCGACCTGAGACGACTATTAGTGGATGCTATACAAGCATTGAACAGACACGTACCTTAGACAGCCATCCAGCAAAAGGCGTGCCTTGGTCACGAGCGAATGCATACTAGATCGATGTCAGCCATAAGTCAATGCAAAGTGGGCGGGACATACCATTTGACGAGACGCAGATGCCATGATAGAAACGGCACTAAACGCATCCATGAAGATGATGATCTGTTGAGTGTCAGCTGGGAAACAATACAAGTGCGAGCGTGATTGCAACTCACTCCGGCCATAGCATTTGTTGCGCCCAGAGACTGGGTTGAGTTGTAGAACATCTGAACAAATGGATATCCAGTCGAGGTATCAAGCACTGTCACAATCGTCAGTGAAAATGCACTCTGGCCTACCTTCGTTGATGTTTCATACGAGAGGCTACATCACCAAGGCAGTAAGCAGTGGTGATAGCAGTGACCAGACCCATAACACCGTTGATCGTGGTTGCCCACATCATGGATCTTGGCAACGTATAAGCGGCATCCTTGAGTTCCTCGGACCTGTCGTAGTCAGAACCCCGAGCTTCGTTTCTCAAGTGATGCTCCGCAGCGTGCTCACATGTGTACTGATGCATCGGCACCCAAAAGGGGAACAATACAAGCCTGCATTCCGATCAAAGCAGATAGCCCGGTGCTCCCCCATCCTGGATCGTGGAATTGTGTCCAAGCAAATTCGGATGTCGATCGTGGAGAAAGAATCCATAGAGGAACCAGCACGCAGAAAATGCCATATATGTGCACGATCAAGATCGTGCCCTCGACCAAATGAAGTCGGGTTGCCAAGAAGATATTGAAGATGGCGCCGAAGACGAGAACCGCGATGACCAGCATCGTTCCATGCCATCGCTGAGGCTCATAGGTGTCGGGATAGTTGAGCACCAGCAATGCTTGTATAATTGTGCCTGCTTGAAAGCCGATCGATGCTTCCAGCGCTTGCCATCCAAGAACACCAAGCCAGCCTGTGCCGTAGATTAGTTGAACCCTTCTCGCTTAAGCATTCGTTCACAACTTGCCAACGATGTAGCTCAGCACACGCTGATATTTCCTCGGCGAGAACTCACTGACCCAGTGATATTGACCTTGAATGAAATAAGCATTGCGTGCCGAAGGAGCAGGCCTTGGCACTTACCTCCAGTTGTAGGAGCCATGCTGCCCATCTATGCGACAAGAGCAAACGGTCAGCATTTCCTGCCACATTACATGACTGCAAGTTCTCAATTACCTCTGCCATGGATAAATAGACAAAGGTAAACCCCATCCAGGAGGCAAACCAAGTCCAGATCAAGCCCGCTGCTCCACCATTCGTCAACGCGATGCTCATGCTGCTCAACAACGATTCCCACGAGCACATGAGAATCGCGGAAAAGCCAAACATGGTCACCAGCTTGAAGTTGCGCTGCAACTCTTGACTCTTCCCCATTCTCGCCATATCTCGCAGGTCTTGAGCATTGCCACCACGCGTGGCGCGGTACGCTGAGCCATCGATGTCGGCTGGGTCGACTCTGGGAACGACTGTCGACTTGCTACCCAGCGTGGGCTCCCACTCCTGCGGCATGTTGTGATAGCGTACGAAATGTCGTCGGCAGCCTTGTTGCTCTCGACAATGCGTATGTACCGCGGCCTCTCTGCGAATCCGCCGTGGCACGGATACGGATGTAGCACATGGTTAAGGGTCATGGTGGGAGGTGTCAGCGGAGACTAATCTGTACAGTCCTTAGGCCGTGGTGTCTCATTCGTCTTGTGTCATGCCCAAAGACTGCTCCGGTAATATGCCGGAGGCAGGGTATAGATTTTTGTCGGCAGAGCTGTGATCACGCCAGCGCGCCATTGCGAATTATCAGCGCAGGGCTGCCCGGACTTCGGAATGCGCCACGAGAATGTCGCGTTGACTGCCGCATCATCGCTAGAAGCACGGTATACCACCAAATGCGATGGTGGAGAGAAGGTGAAGTCGTGAATAAGGACCAGGAGAAGCTCCACAACTCCTCCACCGGGAAGACCCCAGATGGCTTGATTTTTCGCCAAGCCTGCAAGCGAGGCACCCTACACTTCACCTCCTCTGACACCCGAAGATCGACACTGTTGACGCACGCTTGCGGCATGCCGGGACGTCCGCTAACGATGGCAGCTCTGCCTACTCGGGGTAAGTCTCCTAGTGCTTGACAACGGACGTCGCTGCTACGGCCGTCCGTTCGCCATAGCCTCCATGGGTCTACGTCCTAAATTTCGGCCTCCTTGTTCTGCTTTGCCACGAGATGCGCGTCGGGCATCGAGCTCAGCAAGTCGAGGCTGGACACTTCTTCACGAAGTCATGTCAGAATAGCCCAGTCTTCCACTCTCCGCCGGCCCAGAGCGCTACTATGAGCATCTCCAGACCACAGGATGGCGACACAACATGAGTTTCTCTACCCGCCGCTGTCGACTATCACGCCTACCGACCGGAGAGGCATCTACTGGATCATTGGCGTCATCTGCGTCTGCCATATTCTGTTGACGTTGTTCCTCCGGCTTATGGTGCGATGGCGAAGATTCCAAATAGATGACTACGCTGTCGTCGCAGGCTGCATCCTCTTCCTGGCGCAGACGGGTGTGGCTTTTGGGGCAGTGGCTCTCCATCTGGGCTCGGCTGATGGCGGCGAAGACGAGTCGCGCGCTTCCACCGCATGGCATGTGAGTTGACTGTTCAGCTTGTGTTATTGAATTTCGGAGCATTGACAACAATACAGCTTTTCCTTGCGAGCGAAGCACTATACGTGGTCGGCCTCTTTGCGGCCAAGCTCGCAGTGCTCTTGACTGTGCAAAGCTTGTTGGCGAGAGACATGGCAGTGCGCATAGTCTTCCACTGCACTCTCGGCGCAGTTGCGGTTCTTGGTGTCACTTCGCTCTTGACCGTCCTCGTCGGATGTGACGGGCACGATCTGCTCACTGGTGGCGGCGACAATTGCAATCGAGTAAGGCGAAGACCGGGTCGTTGCGGAGGATGTTTTGCTGATCTCATTGCAGGAGACAAGATGGATTGCCGTGGCCATCATGGACTCATTGAGCGAACTGTGGGGTTTCGCCTTGTTCTGCTGGGTCGTTTGGTCTCTGCAGATGCGACCTTCATACAAAATTACAGCATCAGCCATGGTTGGCTTGCGGCTGCTGTGAGTACTGGATCGATATGCCTCTTGTCAGCTCACTGATCATTTCGCAGCTGCGTCATCTTCGCCGCCATGCATGCCGACCGAGTCGAACAATTTGTGAACAGCAGTCGCCCATCCACAATAGTCATCCGGCCTTTGGTTTGGCAAACATTAGGCCTGACATACTCCCTGTTCTCCGCCATGGCAATCGCTCTTCGACCATTTCTCAAGGATTTCCATACAGGCATGGGTATGGACCTGGGCCACGCAGCGGATTATGGCAGCGGGAGCAGGAAGATTACGAAGGAAAGTTTCAAGATGCAGAACATGTCACCAGAAGGAACCAGAGATCAGAAAGGAGGGAATACAGAAGACATAATTGCGGCATCGAGTCCGGCAGAGAGCACGGTATTCACACCAGAAGATCAGAACTATGTTGCGGAGATCTACCACGCAAATCGCAAGGCGAGTAACGGGAGTATGCGTTCCGAGGATCCCATCATTCGAAAGCAAGTTGATTATGATGTGACTTACGAACGATGATGAATAGAGCAAACGGCAGGACACAGACAACACAGGCAAAAGCCACAAAGATCTCCTTCCTAATTGGGCCGAAAGCTCCAAACCTTTCGACCAGGATCAAGTAACTTCAATCCTGCTCACGCTAGGGGTACAGACCAGTCTATTGGTAAACTTCGGATTCATCAGGTGCGGGGCAGTGCACGAGTGGAGCTCCATATAGCTTTGCCTAATCTATGTGTAACAACAGCTGACTTGCTTGAATAGTAAATATCGCTCCGACGCGCTTGTGGCTATCGTTGTCTGACTGATAGTGGCAAACCGATCATGGCTTACAACATTCCAGACGAGAATACACCCAAGCCGCCCGGTCAGGTCCGGTCCTATCCGCCTCCAACCTCGACAGGCAGAGTCGAGTTCACTATACCATCCACTGGTGAGAGAGGAACGACTGTGTACCGAATATGGGGTCAATTGTCGCCAAGCGCTACGCCACTGATCTGTCTACATGGCGGTCCTGGCATGCTGCATAGTCAGTTAGGCGTAGGCATGAACTGAGATACCGAGACTAAGAACACATGGCAGACTACATCCTTCCCATCAGCCTCATCGCCACCGACTATGGCATTCCCGTCATAATGTACGACCAGCTCGGCTGCGGGGATAATACTCATCTCCAGCACCACAAAGGCGATACATCGTTCTTCACATTCGACTTGCACATCGCCGAGCTCCAGAATCTGAAAGAGCATCTCCAGATCAAGAACTTCTATCTCCTCGGCCAATCCTGTGGCGGTATGGAAGCCATTCAATACGCAGTCGACCTCCAACCAGCCGGTCTGCAAAAGCTCATCGTATCCAACTCTCCTGCTGCAATGCCTACATGGTCCAAGGTCTGCAATGGACTTCGAGCAGCGCTTCCAAAGAATGTTCAGGACGCGTTGGACAAGCATGAGAAAGAAGGCACGACGGATTCCAAAGAGTACGAAGATGCTACGATTGCATTCTACAAGAGACATCTGTGTCGCATTGATCCTTTTCCGCCGGAAATTGAAGCAAGTCTTGCCGGTGTTGCGGAAGACAATACCGTTTATGCAACAATGAATGGACCCAGTGAATTCACTGTTGTGGGCACAGTGAAGGATTGGGATTATACCGAAAAGTTGAAGCTGATCACGAATGAAACTGTACCTGGTGGAGTACTTCTCATCAATGGGTATTTTGACGAGGCGCAGGATGAGGTTGTTTGGCCTTATTTCAATAATATTGCCGCGAGGACCAAATGGGTGACCTTCCCGCTGAGCTCTCACACGCCATTTTTGGAGGAGACTGAGTCATATATGAAAGTTTTGGGAGATTTCTTGCAGGCAAAGTAGTTGGACTCAATAGACATCTGTGCAGAACAGACTTCCAAACACAATGTCCAGCACGACTTGGCGGCCTATCCGATATGGCACGTCATGTTGGTTGGCCAGTATCCTCGCCCCCAGTTCTGACAGTAAGACACGCATCCATGTTGTTTCTGCGCGACCAGAACGTTGGGTCGCGGCCCTCGCTCGGGTTCTCAGGAGAAAGACTCCAAGCGTCAGCAAAGGAGTGTATACTTTGCTTGAGTTTAACGGAGGACCAAATGCTCATGGGTAGGCCGAGTGAATGTTTGGTGTGACAATGTTCCCATCGCGCCTTAGTCGTTGTGTGACTGCTAAGCGACATGATGCGAAATTACTGATCTGCTTCGTCTTTTGACTTGATGTCCTCATGCCCAATCTCGGCGATGGACCCATATTCGGTCAGGAAGCTGAGATAGAGACGTCCATTGACCGGTATGCGTGGCTCTTGTGCAATTCCACCCTCCAGGGCTCCAACGACAATGCTCTCTCGTGCGAGTGGGACGGATCTGAACGTCGCTCGCGGACAGAAATTGTGGACGTGTTGTCAATAGCGATGCGATCGATAGGACTCTCGAATCAGATCTGCCGGCGCTTGTGGATCAACGGCATTCGCAGGTTCTCCCAGGACAACTCGTTGTATTGAATGCTGTTCAATCACATCGCCAACCATCCTTCGCCATCCACCTTCTCTGCCTCTTCCCTCGCCACAGCCTCTGGGTGGAACTCTCTCCAGCCCCATACGCACCATTCATATGGCACAGGAGCAATCTCGCCCCACAGTTCCTTGGCCTGTTCTTGCCCTTCTTCAACACAGACGAAGCCAGAAGCCTGCATTTCTCTCCAGAGGTCTCTCGCATGCTCAATGTACGATGATCGCAAAGGATAACAGAATATCGCCCTTGCGTGTGGAGCACGCGAAAGCCAATGTAATGTTGTAGAAGGGATGAGTTGTGCGTGGGCAGAGGTATATATTGTGTCCGCCGCGAGCAGGATAGAGGTCTTTATGGCTTCACAAGAGAGTGTTGTTGCGTCGTCATCAGGAGAAGAGGAGGGAATGTTCAGGGACGAAGGAGATGTCCAGTCTAGTGTCCCGGCATAGGCCTCTAGAGATGGATTCAGACTGATGTTATGTGCAATACCTGGCACCACAGGTGAAAGATCTGTGAGTATGGCTGGAAGATTCCAAAGTGCAGATGCGGTCAAGCCTGCCAGCCCGGTTCCGGCGCCCAATTCCAGTACCGGGATATGCTTGGATATGTCCTTTATTTTCAGATCCTCCACTTCTGCTTCTATTCTCTTGATGTCCTCGGTCCAGCGATAAAGCACATCTGCCAGTACCACGGCGGCACCCCAAGTTGCCAAGCCGAGGTTTTCTGCTACAATTCCAGGAAGCTCACCAATCTGAACGTCAACCGTGTTTCCCTGGGCATCAGACTTGACTTGAAAAGGTCGAGTATTGGAAGACATCTTGTCAAAGGGTTGCCCTCGGATTGTGTGTCAATTTGTAGTTGTAGATTCGACGGGAGACTTTTTTGAGTTCCGGTAAAGTCTCGGCCGAGAGATTCCCAGTGTTGTTGTCTTCGCGACCTGCTGCCTTCGACGTCTGTCCTCCAAAACACACAAGTCTCCCCATCCACTGGCAGTGAATGTCATCCAGTGCCCTCCAAATCCTCACGTCTGGGCGGTTTCTGAGGTACACTCATGCCCTGTCGCCAGGTAAAGCTTGGCGCGGCACCCACCTGGCAATCCTACCAAAGACCATGGCCTCGACGCGCAGAAGCAGCCGTAACATCCACGATTCTGCCTCATGGCACGCAAGAATCCGAGCAGTGTTGTGAAAACTTGGGATGTTGAGATCTCTGGCCTTCAAGCCCTGAGCCTAGATCATAAGCAAATCGTTTTGATAATCACAACATTAGAGTACCCCGGCTACATGACAAGCGGCGCGGAGCAGGTTTGAAGAGCGCCCAGCCAGTCTTGCAATCGATCTCCTGAGTTGAATTATCCATTGTCGACCTTTTTGATGATATTCGATGCCCCTTTGATGAGTGCTGCCTGCTTGATTGCTGATCGATTCTTCGCATCAACACCCAGGCAGAGGTGCTCCCACATTATCAGGACATGGACCCTGTAAGTTCTTTGCTGATAAACCTCGCAGCCCGAACTCCACGCCAAATTACAGCAATCGAGCCAGTCGAATAGCGGCCTGTGGAAGCTGCAGTATAGCCATAAGGCACTCCGAGACGAAGCAGAAGTGGACAAGCCCATTTGCACATCAGACCACGATCGATCATGTCAAGTCTACAACCTCATGGCGGATCCATGTTGCACAAAACGAAGTTCTGCGGGGCGCTACACATGATCTTGCCTTCGTGTGCGTCTGAAATTGACATATGCACGAGATATTTGCTGCCCGTATCACATGTGCCTCTTTGCACAGTTGTGACCCGTACCACAAAACAGCACAGCTCCCACCTCGCTTGGAACTCTTGCACCTCTCACCTTCAACAACCAATTGCGACCACCAATAAGCACAAGTATGCGGACCTCCAGCTCATTCTTCCATGGGCTTCTGCCTTTACTGCTACTCTTGCTCTCTGCCGTTGCAGCTATCATCTTCTTCACAGCCTCCTCATCCGAACTCACTGTGGTCCATCGAGCACACCCAGGATCGCATCAATCTGATCTGATCATATCCGTCAATGGCTCCGAAATCTTGGAGACTCGAGCACCCGGCAATACCATAGTCCGACCTGCAAGCGAGGAAGTATGCGCCAAAGCCTGGAACAAAGGCTACACTCTGATGTGCTGGATGCAAAATCCGCAAATGGCGGGTGCTCAAGCCTTCAGTCCATTCACTAGATTCGAACAACTCGCAGACTGGGGTTGGACAGGTCAGGGAGGACAACCGATTCACATTGGGGGAACCTGGGGAACCTACGCCGATCCGGGTCTAATGGCCCTTTTGGGCCACCCATTGTACGGTCAATCGACGGGTCATGAAGTAAGAATTTACCATACGCAAGCTCGTGGACCTGTCGTTGTTGGTGGCAGGCAGATCACTTACCCAGTATGTTCAGCGTATCAGAACGAGCATATGGTGAGGCTAACAAGTATCAGGCGACAATGGGAAACTACGACAATGTTTTCGTCGCGGATAAAGGCGTCATTATCGCAGCGAGCAATTGGGGTATACTATGAATTCCAGCTTCCAGTGTATAATCCGCATAGCTGACAGATTACGCACGTCCAGGTCCTGCTTCGAAGCTTGCCGAGGGGCTCACGGGATGGGACCACAATGCCAATCGCCTTCCCGATCTGCGCCAACTGTCCGACATCTGGTGGCTACTTTGGGAGAAGGTCTGCTCCCAGCAGCGCGTTCGTCCATCCGAGTTACGATACATTGTCAGTAAGGACACCGTCAACCAAGAAATGAACGAGATCTTTGCACGTATTCTCCAGATGTACTGGCCGAACGAAGAGGGAATTGCTAGGGGAATAGCACCAACGTGGCCGGGAAAGAGGATCACGAAGGAAATGGACGGCTTCCCTACGCTGGTAGGAACGCCGAGTGTCTGGGGTGCGGCATACATGTTGATTCAGAGGGCCGGAACGATGGGGAGGAAGGAGATCAAATCGATTACGGTGTGGAACGAGAATGAGCATGTGCAGCGCTTCTATCAACCAAACATCATGATAGAGGTTGGAGACGTATGAATGATTCGATCGACGATGAATATCGGAGACTTGGCGTACATTCCCTTTCTACGGACGGGACACTGATACCGCGGTGGGCACTGGGCTCATTACGAGACATCCGTAGCCCTATTGTATAATTAGAATTGATGGAGACATCATTGATGACTTTCCCAAGCTTACTTATTCGAGCAGATGTTCACAGAACATAATTGCTTTGAATATGGCACTTTCTTCAGCGACTGAAGTTCCTCTCGCTCATGAGTTAAATGATAGAGCCCAAGCGGATGAATAACATCATCGAAGACAATTCGTTCCTACTGTGTAGAAAAAATCTATCGGAGCATTTGATTCGGACTTCCCCCAGCATTACTTCTCCGTACGTACAAAAGTAACGGATGATTGATCGTAGACAGGAGAACATCACCTTCGGCTATGATATCGGCTACTGGTTTACTCCTCCAACGCGAGCCGTTGAGCGCCATCAAGTGTGACTCAGCGCCCCCACGATGAAGATCAGATTTGTCGGAGGACTAAAGCATGGTCTCGACATAGTCTCTCCGAACACCCAATGCTCTTCCGTCACGAGAGCTATGGAATGCCAACAAAGCCGACTGAGTGGCCCTATCGTGTAGATCGATTCGTTGGAGACTGAAGCCTAGGATTCCCCGAGACAGTGCCGCGGTCCGTTCAAACGCGGCCATTCGCCAGTCATACAGATCGTAGTCTTACTACCAGTACTTCTCCATACTAGTTTTCTCGTATCACGGAACCTATTGAGTGCCTCTGCTGTGCAGATCACACTGTGCAGAGACTTCAAGCACGAATATGCCCAAATACTGTCTCCGAGTTCGCAGAGAACAGAGGATTATCGCTTATCAAGATCGCAGTCTTGCTACAAAATCATCTCCCCAGCAACATTCTCTTGCCGCGAGCCACCTTAGTTGCCACTATCCTGTACTCTGATTCCCCGCTCTGTAGTCATAATTTGTCGCCGACTCCAGTATCATCTTTCCAAACGCACTTCTCTCTAAGTCTATATACACATAAACAGTGAATCAATGCTTCGAAAGACAAAACTTTGGCCCAACCTACCAAAATTTCGATAACATAAGGGGAAGAAGACCCTTGCTCGCTCGTACAGAGAGGTATCTTCCTGAGTACTTGGAGGTGAAGCACAGAATTGGTCGCCTAGTCACCACACGAGAAAGAAAAATCCAAGTACAAACCTGCTGTGGCATTCGAACTCGTACTTTAAAGCCCAAATTTTCTTGAGTCAAAAGCAGCTTCCCAATTGCCGCACCCAGAGCTACAGCCAGAAATTGTCCGAGACCTATGGACTATCGCAGAAGCAACAATAAGACAATGAGCCTGTCTCCGAAATGCAAAGGTTCCTCTGCCTCGCGATCTGACGAAGACACGCGAGGGTGCTGCAGCGAGCTGTGAGAGACTCGTACCTCCTGTCAATGCTTAGGAATTATCGTCATCAAGATCATAATCGCCATTGGGCCGCGCTGGAATCCACAACATCAGTGTCTCCTGTTTCATGAGAGGCCCATGCCGCCAAAGACGTCGCACGCAACAGCGAGCACGAGCGCGAGCAAAAAGGAATGAAACCAAAACGTAAACCCACAGGGAACATCAGGTAAATAAATAAAGTATGTACAAACCATGTACGCTCATGAAGCTCTTCAAATTCCAATCAATGCAATTTCCACTCTTCTCACCCTTTAAACAATCCCAGGTCCTGTCAATCATGCCATAACCTCAACCCTTCGCGTTCCACTTATCATTATACGCATTAACCGCGACCGCAACTTGTCGGTACAACCAATTCCGACTCATCTCATCTGCAATTGGGATAAAAGGCCCATTCGTTCCGCCCTTCAGCACAATGCTCATTCCTGTGCGCTCCTTCGATATCGTCTGAATGTCCTTCAACGGGACTTCCCATTCTGATGTCAATTTCTTCGCTCGCACCAGCATGATGGAATTGTAGGTAATCATGACGAGCATACTAGCTTCGGATGATGCAGTAGGGCTACGAGGGGAAGTAGGAGACATGGCACCTGAGCGGTCACCTTGGCTGCCGGAGTTGAGCTCGAGGTGGGCGATGTAGGATTCGTTGAAGTATTTTCCATTGTCGAGGGTCTTGAGCCAGAATTGGCCGAGGGCTTCGCGTTGGCTGTAAGGGCGGACGATGCCGTCGGTGCCAATGAAACGGGCAAGTCTCACGCGATCGAGACCTTCTTGATCGAAGACGGTCGTTGTGTTTCGAACGCCTTCTGCCATGGAAGAAGCGAGATCGAAACCTCCGATCAGTGCTTTGGTCGGCAGGCCAAGCAAACCCTTGCCGACACCTTTCACAAAACCAGCAGCACCTTCACGTTCCGCGCCTTGTAGTGGTTGTCTGGCAAGGCCACCAATACCACTTGCGAGTGAGCTGGCGAAAGCGTTGCCTCCAGAAGTGATTCCGTATAGCGCATGCTTTGGTCGGTTTCTGCTCCTTGACATGCGTCTCGAATCCTGGAATTCCTTGTCCATGCTGGCAGCGGCTAAGCCCTTCGAGATGGAACCCGTGAACTTGCTCACGCTATCAGAGATACCAAACACACTCTTCTTGACAAAACTACTAGCACCCTTTGCGATACCAACACCCAAGTCTTGTGGACGATCTGTCACAAGCCCTTGGTATGGCTCGTAGAAGATGTCGCCAACACCAGAAGCGATGTTCGTGAACAGACCCACGGGGTTGCCGAGGAAGTCTGCGGACCCAATTACTATGTGGACCTGTCGCAGCGACTCCTGCACGTAGTGACTCTGGATACTGCTGATGAGGGCGCCAGTGCTCAATCTTGCGTTTTCAAGCATGAGCGCATTGTATCGGATCGGCGCGTCGTTGACATTGCCAATACTCATCGTCAGCACGTTGACTGCGAACATGAATGGATTGCTCGAGCTGCTTCCAGTATCCTCTGCATTGATTCTCTCCGTTCGCACGAAGGACAGATCGAATTGCATCGGCTGGAGATGCAGCAGCTCGAAGTAGATGTCTTGCCCACTTTGGGTCTGCGTTGGTTCCGGCACATCAAGAGTCTCTGGAGCAAGTTGTCCTTCCTTTTCCTCAGTCCAGCTTGCGCCAGGTACCTTGGTGAAGTCGAGAAGGGCAAAGATGAAGTCCTCGTCAATTTCGATGGTCATCTGCTGCATCAAGAAGGTGAAATACTTGATGTACAACACACCGTACGAATCGTCCTTGACCCTGGTGATGGCTGTCCGGAAGATCGGATGGCTCTCCATCTCTTTACCAGTCTTCGGGACCACAGAAGGATAGAAAATGAGTGGGAAAATACCGCCGTACAACTGATTATCAATCTGGATCCATTTGATCGTGAGGCCGACAGTCTGATACAACTCGGAATCGGTGTACTTGAGCTCGATGTCTCGCCAAGTGGCATAGACCAGCTCTCGTAGTTGCGAGTTGACCAGCGAGATGCCGATGCCGGCGAATCGTAATGTCG
Source organism: Cercospora sesami (assembly GCA_013365235.1). NCBI lineage: Eukaryota > Fungi > Ascomycota > Dothideomycetes > Mycosphaerellales > Mycosphaerellaceae > Cercospora > Cercospora sesami. The sequence goes on from JAASLG010000034.1 coordinate 49,960, forward strand.
CTCGCATTGTGACATCTGTGTCCTGTTCCTTGACTTCGAAACCAGTGCTTGTGCTCGCACTGGCGCTGGCAGACTTCTGCTTGTAAAGACTCGTGTTCGGCTTGTAGTTGCTCATGACCAATGTTTGCGTAGGTCCATCAGCCACGACATTCAAGTCCACGATCTTCGGTCCCGCCTGGCCCTTTGCGGGGATGCGCATCGGTATCAGGTTGCCGATTTCTGCAAGCTTGATATGCCTTTCTTTGCCGTTGGCGCTCAGTATGAGGTTCTTGTTCTTGGTGGAAGGATAATCCCAGGCATAAGGCATGATGCTTCTCCCTGGGAGTCTGTAGCGGATGGGTTTCCAACCAGACGACCGATCCTCTTCATCTTCATCGACGTTAGGATTGGCCTGCCAGAAGAGGAATTCCTGGTCCGACTCATTGCGCATCGAGAACGGCCAGTGTTTGGTCTCCAAACTCAGATGTAGGTAGATCGAGGCGTTTTCCATCAAGATCTCAACCCGGACCAATCTCTGTCGCTCGCCAGCCTTCGCGAGCTTGACATGTACTGAACCCATGTTTGCAATGTCAAAAGGCGAAGACCAAGAATTATTGACGCCGGGGAAGCACAGACTGAGCTGCTGGCCGGTCGTCTGCTTCAGGAACCTCAATGGATGAAGTTCACCAGCTTGCAGGGTCGTGAAATCACTCGACCCTGGTTCCCGAATCTGGATCGCCTCGCTCAATTTGTTCTTGACGATGAACCGCGGCAGGATGCTGACGACCTTGGTGAGCTTGTACTTCCCTTCACCTTCAGTGACTGTCAGACCACAGTGCATCTCAGCTCGGCCAGACTCTGCAGGCAGCTTGACATCCACATTCGCTCCAATGGCATCGAAACTGACAGGCTGGCTCCATGACGAGTCACCGACCTTGAGCACTGCACGATTCTTCCGGTCGTCGGTTGGGAACGAAAACATGAACGGTGTAGCCTTCCTCCCGTCGTCCTCGGCGTTGATCAGTGCAGACTGACCAGCCGCCCGACTAGTGGAGCCAAAGTAAGCCTTGCTTCTGATGTCCAACTCTAGCCCTGTCCTGTTGAGCATAACGTAAGGACTGTAAATTGTGATCTTGAAGGCTCCACCACTGTCTGGTACGTTGTAGTAGTGGATCTTGAGTCGCAGATCAACATTGTTGTTGTCCTTTACGGTCAGCGTCTTCTCCCGCTGGAAGTCATTCTTGTCGTTTGTGTTGATGATGGCGAACTCGCTGGCCTTGAAAGGAGTGTCTTGCATGTCGATGCTGAGGAGCAACAGATGCGACAATTCCACGACGTGAACCGGCGACACCCCACCCTTGCGCAAGAAATTGGTCCAGTCCTTCTTGGTGTTCTTGTCGTAAATGCGATACTTGAAGTCGAAAGGCAGCAGGTTCTGCACCTCGATTGGCGCAGACAGCTTCAAACGCTGGTAAGGGTATACAGATGTCAGAGGATTATTCTTGTCGAACACCGACTGCATCTGGAAGTAGAACGGCGGGCTGTTGTCATCAGACTCGCCTCGGCAGGTCAATGTTCTAATCGGCCGCTTGAGCAAGTCCTTCCAGAACAGCCGTTCATTCGACCAAGTGTACCCAAAGCCTTGATCAGGTCGCACAACCAGAGAATGCATGAACGCAGCGCCGACTGGACTGGGCCTTGACTCGCCGGGCGCGATCTTCTCAATCTTGAGCAAATGCCCTTCTTCGGGCGAGAACACTCCCAATTCGATCGGGATCTGAGTATGGTTCTCAACAAGAAGCGGACTCCGAAGAGTGATGTACTTGACATTGTCAGGGCCAAGTTTGACTTCAACAAGCATGCGGTGCTGGATCTTATCCTTTCTTGGCTTGAGGTTGTACAGCTCCTCGCCTTCACGATTGACATGAATACGGTCCACGCTGTCGAAGCCACTGCCTTCGAGTCGAACGCCAATGACGCCCGTCTGACCCTCTGGACTGAGCGTCTCACGTGTGGTGGATGGGTCCTCGAAGCGCCAAGGCTGCTCTTCGCCATCTGCCAGACGAGCTGCCTGGCCTTCATCGTCGCCAGATTGCTCTCCGCTCGCCCAGACATCTACATCAAAGCCAGTCCAGTTGCGGATCTTGTATGGAGCGTCGTTGCCACGTGGCTTGGAGAGCACGTCCTCATCGCTGCTCAAGAATTGTGCCGACTTGCTTGCCAGTGCAATTGTGGCGCTCGTAACAGTCAACTCCAAAGTCTTTCTCGAATACAGCTCGATGGCCAACTTGTCAGGATTGGTCTCCTTGGCCATGTGAAAGCCGACTTGCCAAGGCTCGATCAGTGGTTCCCATGCTGATTTGGAGAAGTTGTATACGTTGAAGAAAGTGTCAATCTGGGTATCAGCGGTCATATTTGCGGTCCAGTCCTTCACATCGACAGTGAATTTCTTGACGCTCCAGTCGAGCATCGGCAACTCGTGGAGATCGCCAATGAGTACGACACGGATTCCTTCCATTGAAAGCGTCATCTCTTCGCGCTTCAGAACAGCCGAGCCAGGACCAGATGCCTGTACGTCGCTCTGCTTGCCGCCAGTCTTCTTCGTGCTGATGCTGGTAGCACGTATTCTCGACGTCGACGCAGCAGTGTGTTTGGTTGAAAGTGCAGCCTTCTTCGATTTCGCAGATTGCTTCTTGACTTGCTGCAACTTCTTGGGTTCCTCGTCTGACATTTTCTTGTCGGGACTGGTGTTCAGCGCTGAAGCGCGATTCACAATCTGCATGGCTAGCATTATATCGCGTAGTGACAAGCGGAGTACGAGTGGCTCAATCTCAACAGCAATGCTGGTGAGTGATGAGTCGGCGCCTTGAGAACGCATGTCCAGCGACGTCTGTATACTAAAGTCGTCCAGAATCCGCAGCCTCGTTGTTTCAAACTGATCCATGCGGCAAAGGAACATGCCAATCTTCTCACCTTGTAAAGCCATCGCATGCTGCTGTGACACGAGAACTTGCTTGGTGCCCAGTACGATAGCTTCGGAGTTGCTAATAGCAGGATTCGCGATGAGCATGACTTGCGCATCAACCATGTTGACACGATATGAGATGCTCATGCCACCACCTTGTGGTTGAGGAGCGTCGGCTGCTTGTGAATTCTTTCGTTCGACAAGTTCCTGCGTAGAAATGCTAGCATCATCTGGACTGCCTCCAGATTCGGATTCTTCGCTTTCCTCTTCCACAATCAGTGCATCATCTTGCTTCAGACCGTTCTGAACAAAGTTCAGCACTGCAAAGATGTAATCCAGCGCAAGTACGATCCTGGGGCTGTCGATCGTGAGCAGTGCAATGAGGTTCTTCTCTTCGCCGCCAGAGATGGAGACGCTGGCCATGAACTGCTGCTTCACGTCGTTGTTGATGAGCGACATGATCTTGCGGAATTTGTTCTTCTCGTGCTGTCGCGTATCCGTGACCGTGAAAGACTGCACCAACAACTCGCTTTCCATTGCGCCGTCACTAATCATGCGAAGTTTAATACTGGTCTCATTGAGTGAGAACTTGGACAGACTGGCTGCCTCCAAGTCGCCTATGGGTTGATCTGGCGCGCCTTGCACGAGTTCCAGGCCGATTGCGCCTATCTTGAAAATGAGATCAAGCTTCGTCCAGGTATCGTCGTCGGTGCCGAGCTCAGGCGACTGCCGTGATGGTTTGTGGCTGACGTCCTCGGTCTTCTCTGACTTCCTCTGGCCGACAGGCTGTACAGCTTGGGCAGGTTGAACCACATTCGATGGAAGCTCTTCCTCGGCCTCCTCCTCGAGGGCCTCGCTGTCTTCCAATGCGAAAGCTTGAGGTATGTTTCGTGACAGTTCCATTAAGAACTTCATCTGTCCCTCTGTCAGGCGCAGGTTGATATTGGACATCGACCCTTCAATCTCCGTATCTGGTCGATTACGCCCAGCTTTGTGCTCTGTCTGAGTGATGTTTAAGTCAAGGTTCACTTTGTCGATCATCTCGAGCTCTTCAGACTTCGACTCCGCGTAGTTGAAAGTGGACGTCAATCGAATGTTGTGGATGCCAGCCGACAATTTGTTCGCGGTCTCGTTGCCAGCTTCACCATCCAGAGGCACAAATTTGTTGTTGGCATAGATTTCTCCCAGGTAGGCGGTGACCGTGTCTCGCTCAGGACTGTCCGTGATGACCATGCGAGGGAATGACACGATTGGTGTTTTGATCAACACATCAAAGTGCATTTTACCTGCAGACTCCTGCACCTTTGTAGCCTGATTGGCCGCAGCTTGACGAGCGGCGTTGAAGATGGCCTGCATTTTCCCGAACTTGACGCCGAATTCCATGATCTTGCGCAATGGCTCCGTGAGGAAGTTGATCTTGATAGAGCCGGAGCGCAGATACACAGTGTTATCGTAGCCCGGATAGTCCTGTGCTTCAGGATTGAACGTCTGATAGCGGAAGTCAAGCAAGTCGTCTCCTTGAATCTCGATCAGCTTGCGCAGTGATGAGTCCTCCGAAACACCAGTATTGACATCGTCGACCAGGTCCAATGCACCTAGACGAGCTTCGATGTCCATAGCGCCGCCGGCGAGGAAGATCTTCGCATCAGCCGACGTCAAACTCAAAGTGGCAAGACGGATCCCATCATTGTTCAGAATTACCGCAATGCGGTTGAGCTTAGCCTTGATTCGGATCTTGTCGCCTTGATCCTTCTTTTCTTCAACTTCATCATCATCCTCGCTGTCGCTATCCTCAATCTCAGTGGGCTGTTGAGGACTCTCGCTTGGCGGAGGAACGAAAGTCGTCATGGCAAAGTCGAGTAGCGTGAGGAGTGTCTTGCGCGTCACCATCAGATTGATGGTGGACACTGAGGCGTCAAGATTTGTCTTGATACCCTCGTACTTGCTTTTGAACTCGGGATGATTTTTGTTGACCATCTGGAAATGGATAGCGAGCAAGTCCTGCTTCTTCTTCGTGATCAGATCTTCGCTGGAGATGAGATTTTTAAACTCTTCTGTTGGCGCTTCTTCCACATGGTCTTCAACAACAAGCGAACTGAGCTTGACGTCTGCAACCATGTCGAACGGACGTTGATAGAACTCAAGGTAGAACGTCTCGGCGACCAACTCGACCAGCAGCTGATCGTCCTTCTTTCCTTGAGGATCTGCCTTGTACAATGATGCTTGAAGCTTGTCGACAGTGAACCGGAACTCGAAGTTGCGCTGCTCTGGGTTGGCTTCCATTTGTTTGCGAATGGCCGCACTCCCGCCACGTTCAATGTCGCGTTGCTTGGCCTCTGCGCCTTGCTCAATCTCGTTTGCAAGCTCGTCCCTTCCGACTTGCGTAGATTTTGAGCGAGTCTTGTTAGCATCGCTCTTCCTTCGCAGCTTCTTCTCGTTGGCAGCCTCTGTAGAAAGATGTTGCTGTTCGGTGCTATTGCCTGGTTCGTCCTTGTCAAATTTGGGGATCGCAAAGTCAAGGAGCTTCATCAACGCCTTGTATTTGGCATCCGAGAACTTGGCGTGCAAGAGCGGCAGATGTCCGTTGATGCGGAACTTGGTCAAGTCCGAAGCCTTGGGGACAATGCATGTATCGAGTCGGAAGTCCATGTTGATTCTATCGATCAAATGAAAGCTCTGAGACGGCGCATCATGTGCGAGTTGTTTCTTCGTGTCCTCAATGTTCGTGCCCATGAGCACCTGCGTCGCCTCCAGCTGCAGGTTGAATTTGTCGTACATGAGAGATTCGAGCTTCTTGAAGTCCTGGTCTGAGTACTGTTGCTTCTGCTTCGTTTGGATGTCATGTAGTGTCTCCTTGTCGATCAAATCGCTGCGGACGCTAATGTGACCTGCATCAACAATTAAGCAGATATTGCTCTTCTCGGTAACGGTGTCTGGCACGATGATGAGGGGTGCTTGCAGATCCAGCTGCACGTCCACTGTTTTGTGTTCTTGTAGTGCAAACTCGAGACCGGCTCTTGTCTGCTGTCGCAGGCCTTCCACTGTAGAGCCTGCAGATTCCATCAAGGCAGATATCGACTCCATGTGCTTTTCGGGAGGTTTGAAGAACTTAGTGACCTGAACAACGAAGTTTGGATTGTACACGACTTCAAGCGCCTTAAGCTTGACTGTGAGTGCTGTATCGGCACGATTGTCCAGAGGGTTGTTCTCGAATTGTAGCGCGAAGAATGGATCTGCTTCGTCTTCATCGTCAACCTGATCACTCTTGGCATCGCTGAAGCTGGCATCCTCATCATCGTCGATCTCTTTGACTCGCTGGCTGTCAGGAATTACGGGAGCGTCCTTCACTGTCAGCATTTGCTCGAAGAGGTTGCCCTCCGTTGAGCCATCGTAGAGACGCATCCCGCCGAGGCTGAGATCAACGAGTGTGGAGTCGGTCCTTTGGATGAACTCGGTGCTGAAATCCTCGAAGAGCAGTTTCAGCATATCTTGCTTCTTCCCATGCGGATCACGTCGTAGTGTAAAGCTGCCAGTCTTGAGGCTCATATCGACTTGCATCTTGATCGCCTCGCGCGGCGCATCAACAGCCTGAGCAATACTCTGTTTCTCCTCAAAGTCGATCGCCTGGTACAGTTCTTTCCTCTGTTCTTCGCTCATCTGACTGTCGTCCGAGGCTTGATTCTGCTCCTGGCTGCCACCGCTACCCCAGATCCAGGAAGTCCACGTTGATTTCTGGGGCTGTGGCTTCTTCCAGCCTTCCTTTCGCAGCTGATTGCGAGCAAGTGAGCGCCAGAAACGAAGGTCTTCGTATGTCAATTTGTGTTCGAGGCGATCCAGGTCGGAAGTCTCCTCCGGGGTTAGTTTCTCTTCCTTCTTCTTCTTTTTGAAGAGCTCGATGTAACGGAGACGATCATCTCGTCGCTCTGCAAAGTATGCCCACGACCAACGCCTGTTCTTGTCGTGTATACGATCGAGCACTGCCTTTCCAGCAAACTGCAACCAGGCGCGAGGATCCTCTTTTGGTGCTTTTGCGGGCTGCAGCTTCCGGTATTCCTGATGCCGGATGAAGTAATGGAATAGATCCACCAGCATGAGTGCATCTCGGTACTGGGTGTCATCCAGCAAGAATCCCAGCTCATTGAACAGAAGACGTGCCTTCATCTTCGGACGATCGTACTTGCCTGTCTTGTCCATTTCCAGACCAGCCCGACCAGATACTGGTTTGAGGATGAACTGGTGATCCTTCACGGCCTCGCTATCGCCGCTCTTTACAATCATTTCGCGGAACTTGTCCATTGTCGCATTGTGATCGATGTCCTGCTGCTCGCCCGTTCCTGTGCCCAACAATGTTGCGTCGGTGTCCCAGTAGACTGCGAGAGAGCCGAGAGTGGCCAGCTTGTGAGTGGTAGTGCTCGTTCCCGCCACCCACGTGGGCTTCCAATGCTCGTCTGTCGATACTGCACTCAGCTCTTGCAATGTGATGCCTGCCGCAAAAGGATGGCCTGGGTCTGAGAGGGCGTCTTCGTAGCGGATATGCACATTCTTGACCTGTATCTGCACATTGTCCACAATAGTCGTCGTCAGCGCTGCGGTAAAGGACTGCTGCTTCTGTTGCTCCTCTTGAGACATGCCCTCAGTGTTGCGTTCCTTCAGCAGCTCCGCACTGTCCAACTTCTCCATCTTGACCGCATGTGCTCGTCTTTCCTCCTCTGCTGCATCATACTCTTGGTCCTCCTTGGGCGCAGCCAACAGGAAGACATCTTCGATATTGATGCGCACGGGTTGACCTCGCAGGTTGGACCAGGGAATTTTCAGGACCAGAGAGCTGATATGCCCTTCCACCACATTCAGTGGCAAGTGAAACTGGTCAAGGGCTTCCCGCTTGAGTTCCAGATCCTTGAGCTTGACGTCGCCCGACCAAATTCCCACGTTCAGCTGTTTGGGGTCGAAGTTCTTAACGTACATGCCCAGGAACCTGTTGAGCAGGTTGGCGACCAGACTTTCCAACACCATGGTGGCGGTTGGTGGCCGTCACCCGGGCCTGGGAAGGAAGTATGGAGAGGGGCGATATTATGCTAGGTCGGCCGTCATGTGTCGTGGTTGCTCATGCGGACATGGAATCGTGGCCGTCGTAGGGCGAGGTCGAGGCGTAGGCGGCAGTGTGCAGGTGGGCGAGGTGAGTTGGTGGTGATGCAATGCAGCCGCTGCTCGTGGGCAGGAATGAAAGGGAGCGTGCCGTGGTGGTCGCCGTCGTCGAGGCCAAAAGGAACGGAATCCTGCTTGTGACACACACGCGCGCGGAGAAGAAGTTATCGAGCTGTCGACGTATCCCACACGTGCAGGAGTGGCCGCCAAACAGGAAACACGGCGTCAACACCGCGTTGCCTTTTGCCCTTTCTGCTTTCCCCACGAATGGGAAAGCTACGTCATTCCACAGCCGAGTAGAAATGGCAGAGGAGACGAATGAACACAACCTCAGGCACACAATGTAGTATTCACTTCAACTGCGGCATATGTGAGTGGGAGTGTAGTCTAGTCTCACCAATTGTGGTCCGCGTCGTGGTATACACGTGCTGGTGACGTGACAAGCCGACGTGTTCCCTGTCGACGATGATGGAACATCCAAAGCTCTCCCAGCAGCCAAGCTTTTCACCTGCCAGAGCTCTTCGACTTGGTGAGCTGAGCAGTCCTCTTCACCCCAAGCCAGCCACTCCTCACCACCCCCATCACTCTCCGCTCCACCCTCTCCGACTGCAGCGCTGTGTGAGCAGCTGAGCATTGTATACACGGACCTCATCAACCCAGTCGCGAGATACATCACACCACCATGTTCCGCACGGGCGCGTCGCGGACCATCCTGCGAAGCTTCAATGCCGCAGCTCAGCCGACCTTTCGCGCCAACGTCAACGCTCGTCTGCAGACCACAATCACCTCCCAACTATGCACACTTGCGAGGAGACCACAGACAGCAGCGGCTGTGAAGCCATTGGCTCTGCAGTTCGCGCGCGGTGCTGCCAGCAAGGACAGCCCGCCAATGGACAAGATTGACACGAAGCATGAGAAGGAATTGGCCAAGCATGTTCTCGAGGCCGACCCGGAGAGAGTATCCATGGACTCGTCAGTCCACCCTGTGTTCGGCGAGGTTGCTACCCCAGCCGACAAGCACGAGGAGGACAAGATGATGGCTGGTGTGAACCAGGATATCGTGAGTGCATGAAAAAGCATCGAGGGAAACGGAGAGCAGGCACTGATGAAGTGACAGCAAACCATCAAGGACACCTTCGACATGTCCGAGGTCCCCAAGCCAGCCCTCTACATTGGTCTGGCTGGTGTCCTCCCCTATGTTGCAACTTCGCTCAGCACAGTCTTCTGCGCATACGAGATCCACCACGCCCACGAAGCTGGATCTGGACTCATCTTGAGCGAAAAGACGGCTGAGCTTATGCTGCATGTCCTCGAACCTCTACAGATCGGATATGGCGCTACCGTATGTCTGCCACACGTCTGTATCAGCCAGTGACATACTGACGAATTTTTAGATCATTTCCTTCCTCGGAGCCATCCACTGGGGCCTCGAATGGGCCAAGTTCGGCGGTGAGGCAGGCTGGTCCCGCTACTCCATCGGTGTCATCGGCACTGCTCTCGCCTGGCCTACCATCCTCCTCCCCGTCGAATACGCTCTGATCTCGCAATTCCTCATCTTCAACTACATGTACTACAAGGACTCCCGCGCATGCCGAGCTGGCTGGGCACCGGCGTGGTATGGTGTCTACCGTTTCGCCCTCACTTTCATCGTCGGCGCAGCCATTGTCCTGTCTCTCATTGGACGTGGCCAAGTCTCCGACCGCATTGGACGTCTTCCAGGTCCAGCTGACCGCGTCAAGCAATTGAGGGATCACCAGGCAGCTGAGGCCGAGAACGAGGAGGAGCAGCGAAGGAAGTTCCTCGCATCGAAGGATGAGGAGGATGACGAGTAAGCGAAGGGAAACATTGGTTTTGAACCACGAGCTGGAGATGCACGTGGGTGAGGTACTTTGGTGAAGCGGCAACCGAAGCAAAAAAGTATGGAGGAGAACAGGGCGTAAAGTCCTGTTGGGTGTATATGAGTGACGTTTCATTAATCCAGAGGCAGTCATGAAAGTGTACAATTACATGCTCACAAACCGGCTTGCTGGTATCAACGCTTCTTTGCTGTCGGCGTAATGCGGACATTGCATGCACCAGCAAGGCGACTCCTCTGAATCAACATCGGGATCCAACAGGAACCTTGAAGCACGAATCCCTGCGAGAAGACCTAATTCATCCTGTATGTAAAGCACGATATAGGGCAAAGCATCGGACTTTGCATGGAATATAGCTCCTTCCTGCTTTCACACAAAGCGGCCTTTCCCGACTCGCCGACAGCCGCCCCACACGAGCGAGTTGAACAAAACATTGACTTTCTTGGCTCGCTTACAGCACCACTACTCCTCCTCATCTGACGACCTAACAAACCTACACAGTAAGCCGAGGCGTCCACATGCATCGAACGACACATGGTAGCCATGTCGTCGGATTTTATCTTCACGTTACTTCCGCGATGCGTTGCTCCCAGAGAAATAAGACTTTGGCGTGAGAAGCATTGGAAAGAGTTCTTTGTTTGATGAGATCTGTTTGCGTCGAAACGTTCGACAGTCCGAGAAGCATCATAGAACCGGGACTGAAGAGATCAGGAGACTATGTCGCAGAAGGCATCGTCGAAATATGTTCGCCGCGATGGCGAGCGAGGGAAAGAGCTGTTCACGTTTGAAGAACTTTCGAAGATCGATGCCATTGACAGTCATACATACCGAGCGAACGTTCATCCGGAGTTCAGTTATGGGACGTGTAAGTTTGCCACATCAATAAGACTTTCAACAAGTACTGAATCCTGTACAGCTGCTCATGGCGGAAATCTGCTCGCTCTCATCTGGAAGACAATAACGCTTCATTTCTCCACGACACTCTCCCGTCTCAACCAACCCAATACTTTTTCCCTCCACAACGAGTTTCTCCGACCCTGTAGCACAGGCGCCATCGAGCTCAAAATTCGCGACGTACGAATCGGAAAAACAACAAGCACAATCCACATCACTCTCTCACAAGGCAAGTCCGAGTGCTGCGCCTGCTACGCCACAAACTCCGGCCCCCTCGCAATACGGAACACAATCTCGCAAAACACTGGCTACCGTGGCCAACAATCCCTTCCACCTATAGACTTCGACGCCGTACTATCTCAGAAAGATGCGAACTGGATCCGCTACGACGTCGGTCGCGATCCTCAAACTCCAAACCACACCCTTTGCAATGTGATCTTTGTCATGCCAAGACATCCTCCTTCTCCATCACTAGATCCTCAAAACCGACGCTTCACAACCCAATGGATCACTCCTCGGATT